>CM068776.1:1997058-2067449 GCA_035084275.1 Hydrolagus colliei | reverse complement strand
TCAAAACTTATTTTTGGACTATTGAGCGGGTAACCACGGTAACTGCCCCGGTATAGGAAATTTGTGTGATCGGACTATCGAGTGCCCCGCACCCTAACACCACTCTCCGTCTCTCGCTCGCTATCCAGGAGGGTTTTGAGACCAGACCTCGAAGGAGACCAGGGAGGGAGGGAGCGAGGTGGAGGGGATATGGGATGGGAGTTCCAAAGGGCTGAGGCGTGTCTCTCTTCCCCCCGCAGACTGGACCCTTCTGGAGATCCCCATCATCTCGGCCGGAAGCTTCGGTCTTTCCTGTGACTTCAAACCCAACGTGACGCGGATACTGCCTCCCGCCAGGAAACTCTCCAACTTCTTCATCTCCTTCTGGAAAGAAAACAACTCGGTCAAACACTGGGTCTGGGAAAACCACCTACATCTACAAGAAAGAGCAGACCTCCGAGTCCTGCTTCTGGTAGGCTCAGGCTCGGCCGGGCACTATTGGGGTGGGGACGGGGAGGGGGTGGGGGGTGGGGGGGGGGGAATCCTCCCCTCTCGGCTCCCACCACGAGGTTCCCCTCCCACCCACATTTTCTGTATATTCTGTGAAACGATTTGAGACGTCAATAAGATGTAACAAGTCACTGTGTGAAATGAGGAGTATTATTATTATTATGATTAATATTTCCTGCCTATTTGGGGATTCTGGGATTCAGTATCTCTGTCCCCACCTCTGGAACTCTATCCTGCAATCCCTCTCCGTCACAGGCTCGCTCTCCCGTTTCCTTCAAGTCCCTTCTTAAATCCTTCCTCTTCAACAACGCCTTATCACATCTTCGATGCGTCTCAAAGTGCTTCACCAAGCGGCACTGTAAAGCAAAGTGACTGCGTATTTGTGGGCGAACGCTCACAGCATCGTCCCCACAAAACTGTCACCAAATTTTTAATTTTTTTATTTTTGAAGGGATTATTACATCCGGAAAAGCAACCACAATAGAGGTGGTGTGTGTGTGTGTGTGTGTGAGTGTGTGTGTGTGTGTGTGTGTGAGTGTGTGTGTGTGAGTGTGTGTGAGTGTGAGTGTGTGTGCGTGAGTGTGTGAGTGTGTGTGTGCGTAAGTGTGAGGTGAGTGTGTGAGTGTGTGTGTGCGCGCGCATGAGTGTGTATGAGTGTGTATGTATGAGTGTGTGTGAGTGTGAGTGAGTGTGTATGTATGAGTGTGTGTGAGTGTGTGCTTGAGTTAGGGAACGGCGATATGGGAATTTTCGGATATGGATATATCGGTTGGCTCATATCGAGATATACCGAAATTACCGATATTATCCGTTTTTTTCGTACTGCGCATGCGCTCGCGCATCGGGGTGTCGCGCGCGGTTCTGGGTGCGCGCGCATTTCGGGTGCACGCGCATTCGGGGCTATCTTCTCAGGAGGTAAATATCTTTCTCTCTCTGTCTCTCACTCTCTCCATCTCTGTGTTTTTCTGTCTGTGTCTCTCTATGTCTCTCTCCCTCTCTCCTCTCTCACATCCCCCCCCATCTCTATCTATCTGTATATTATCACATCCACTCCGTCTCCCCCCCCCCCGCCGTCCCTCTCTCGCACCCCCACACCCCCGTCGTCTCTCTCCCCCACCACCCCCCCAGCCGTCCCTCTATCTCTCTTTCTCCCTCCCCCACCCTCCCCCCCCCCCGCCGCCGTCTCTCTCCCTCCCCCCCAGCCGTCTGCCTCTCTCCCCTCTCCCCCCCCCCCCCCCCCCCCAGCCGTCTATCTCCCCCTCCCCCCAGCCGTCTCTCTCCCCTCTCCTCCTCCCCCCCAGCCGTCTCTCTCCCCCCTCTCCTCCCCCCCCCAGCCGTCTCTCTCCCCCCTCTCCTCCCACCCCCAGCCGTCTCTCTCCCCCTCTCCTCCCCCCAGCCGTCTCTCTCCCCCTCTCCTCCCCCCCCAGCCGTCTCTCTCCCCCCCCCTCTACCCCCCCCCCCCCGCCGTCTCTCTCCCCCTCCCCCCAGCCGTCTCTCTCCCCCTCCCCCCAGCCGTCTCTCTCCCCCTCAACCCCCCCAAGCCGTCTCTCTCCCCCTCACCCCCCCCAGCCGTCTCTCTCCCCTCTCCCCCCCCCAGCCATCTCTCTCCCCTCTCCCCCCCCCAGCCGTCTATCTCCCCCTCCCCCAGCCGTCTCTCTCCCCCTCTCCTCCTCCCCCAGCCGTCTCTCTCCCCCTCTCCCCCTCCCCTCAGCCGTCTCTCTCCCCCTCTCCTCCTCCCCCCAGCCGTCTCTCTCCCCTCACCCCCCACCCCCAGCCGTCTCTCTCCCCCTCACCCCCCCCCCCAGCAGTCTCTCTCCCCCTCAACCCCCCCACCCACAGCCGTCTCTCTGCCCCCACCCCTTGCATACCTGTATATTGTATTCGAGACTATGAATACAAGATGGCGGCTTTGCACCTCGGTCTGTGCATTGTGTATAGAGATGAGCATTCTGGGTCTGTAGTTGATTGTGCTCGCATCCCGATTTTTTACCTCGATATATCGTTCTTCGATATATCGGGTATTTTTAAATGTCTATATCGGCATATCGATATGAAAATCATATCGGGTTTTACCGATATATCGCCGTTCCCTAGCGTGAGTATGTGTGAGTGAGTGTGTGTGTGTGTGAGTGAGTGTGTATGTATGAGTGTGTGTGAGTGTGAGTGAGTGTGTGTGTGAGTGAGTGTGTATGTATGAGTGTGAGTGAGTGTGTGTGTTTGAATGGATGAGTGTGTGTGAGTGTGACTGAGTGTGTATGTATGAGTGTGTGTGAGTGTGTGTGTGTGAGTGTGTGTGTGTGTGTGAGTGTGATTGTGTGTGTGAGTATGTATGAGTGAGTGTGTGTGAGTGTGTATGTATGAGTGTGTGTGAGTGTGAGTGTGTGTGAGTGTGAATGTGTGAGTAGTTGCCCAATATCTCGCCCTGGCTGCCCAGGAATCAAACCCAGTTCTCTTGCTTCCGAGGCGAGCGCTCTCACCTCTGAGATACAGGGTCTCCAGGGAGAGGGAGGAGGGGAGGGGAGAGGGAGGAGGTGCTGGAGAGGGGAGAGAGAGGAGGGGAGGGGAGAGGGAGGCAGTGAGGGAGGGGAGAGGGGGGCAAGTGAGGGGAGGGGAGAGAGAGGAGGGGAGGGGAGGGGAGAGGGAGGAGGGGAGGGGAGGGGAGAGGGAGGCAGTGAGGGAGAGGAGAGGGAGGATGGGGGGGGCAGTAAGTGACTGAGCTGCTGTGATTCTCAGGTATATGAATGCGTTGGAGGCCGGCTCCGCTCTCTTCTCCTCAGTTTCGAGACTACCATCATTCGCACCCCAAACAAATTCCGAGAACTTCTCTGTGACCCTAACAGAGAAAGCAACGGTGAGAGACACACACACACACAGTCCATTCACTCTCTCCCTCACCCCTCTCTCTCCCTCACCCCTCTCTCCCCCTCTCCCTCACTCTTCTCTTTCTCTCTCCCTCGCCCCTCTCTCCCCCTCTCCCTCACGCCCCTCTCCTCCTCTCCCTCATCCCTCTCTCCCTCATCCCTCTCTCCCCCTCTCCCTCACCTCTCTCCCCGTCTCCCTCACCCCTCTCCCCTCCTCTCCCACACTCCTCTCTCCCCCTGTCCTTCACCCCTCTCTCCCTCACCCTTTCTCACACTCCTGTCTCCTCCTCTCATTATTATCTGCAATGGGGGCGATGCTGTTATATCTGAGTGTGTTTTTCAGTGTTTATTGTGTGTGGGACGCCCAATGATGTGGATTTCCTGATCCAGGGATTTCCTGTTGACAAAGACATTGTCATTATCTTACTGGACATCTTCAAGTAAGTCCCTACTTCACCTCCCTCTACACTGTGCGTCCGTCCACACTCCCAGGTCAGCATTAGAGACACAGTTGTGTCTGTGTAACTCCCCCCCACCTTATCCTCCATCCATCTTGATCCTAACCCCAGGACTGAGGGCTGTGGTACCAGTCACTGTGTTGCTGTCAATGATTGTTGGTGATGTGCCTGTGAGAGGCTTCTGTCTGTGGATGGGGTTGTTATATGTTTCTGACCTGTGCTGATCTCTGTGTCTCTCAGTCACACCTACTCCCCCAGCGCGGGGTCTATGGAGTTGATGAAGCAGGTTGTGGTGGTGACCTGGATGCCACCAGACTTTAACCACGAATCCCACCAGGCCCCCAACATCTCCGAGGTAACACACCTGCCCCACCACCCTCCACCTCCCCTCCCTTCCTCCTCCCTCGCCACTCCTGTCCCCTTCCTCACCCCTCCTCTCCCTCCGCATATCACCCCTCTGCCCTCACCCCCTCCCCCCCACCACCCTACTCCCCCCCACTCCCCTCTGCACCCTCCCCCTTGGACAATCGGTCACTCAATCCACGTCTGCCGTGTGCGATTGTCTGCCGTGTTTCACCCACAAAACACACAGCGGCCACATTTGACTGTGCATTCCTTCAAGCGCTTTGAGACGTCACAGAGAGGGGATCAGGCACAACAACAACAACAACAACAAAATCACCTGTGGTGTATGGAGCTCCTGTAGCTCAGTGTTTAGGACACTCGCCGTACAAGTGTGAGACCTGTGTTCAAATCCAGGCCGGTCAGGGCAAAACCTTGGACAAGTTTCCTTACTCCACACACACACACACACACACAGACACAGACACATGCACACACACTCACACACAGACACAGACACAGGCACACACACTCACACACACAGACACAGGCACACACGCGCGCCTAATAATAATCCTTCCAAAAAAAACCACAATAATAAATTGGTCATTTCAACCCATGGCTGTGTGTGGGGGACGCTGCTGTGCGTAATTGGCTGCCGCGTTTCACCCACAAATATACTGTCACTACACTTTACAGTATATTCTGTGAAGCGCTTTGAGATGTCAATAAGATGTGAAAAGCTGCAATATCGAATGCCAGGATTATTATTATTATTATTAATTACACTGGTCCTGTTCAGGGCCTTTCACGTCAGGGGGATTAGGTGTAAGTGGTAATGTTGTTGTTGTTGTTGTCCAGCCCTACAATGATTTCAGTGTTGGCTACAGTGATGCTGTGCTGTTGTTCGGGAAGGTTTTGGAGGAGTTTTTACAGAGGGAAGAGACCCCCACTCGCTCCGACTTCATCAAACATTTCCGAAACATCACCTTCGGGGGTAAGTTGACTGCCCCCCCCCCCCCCACTGCCCCCACATGTGTCACGTGTAACTTGCCTGTGGTGAGTGAAACACGCCTAAAACACGCCGGTAACATTGGCCACAGCAACAACTCGCAATTAGTGCCAGAGCCTGCGTCTGAGCCAGGGAGAGGCAGGGAGGGGAAGGGTGGAGGGTGGAGGGAGGGGGGGAGGCAGGGAGTGGGGAGAGCAGAGGATGGGGGGAGGCATAGGGAGGGGTAGGGCGGAGGGTAGGGGGAGGGGGAGGCAGAGAGGGGGAGGGTGGGGGGAGGGCGAAGCAGGGGGAGGGAGAGTGGAAGGTGGGGAGGCGGGGAGGGGGGAGGGGGGAGGCAGGGAGGGGGAGGGCGGAGGTGGGGCGAGGGGGGAGGCAGGGAGGGGAAGGTGGAGAGCTGGGGGAGGCAGTGGGGAGGTGACCAATAAAGGCCATCAATAAAGGAACTTCTTTAGATGGGATTTGAAGGAGTGGTCGGTGGGGGGTGGGGGGATATTGAGGGGGAGAGTGACAGGGTTTAGGTCCTAGTGACTGAGAGTGTGACATCTGACGGTACCAGTTGAGGGAAGGAGGGAGTAGATAGTAATAATCCTTGCATTTGATATACTGTAGTGCATTTCAAGTCTTCTGGACTGTGTCTCAAAGCGCTTCACAGAATATACTGTAAAGTCAATTGACTGTATATTTGTGGGTGAAACGCAGCAGCCAATTGCGCACAGCAGCGTCCCCCACAATGTGTCCCACAGCTGTGGATTGAAATGACTAATTTATTATTTTTTTGAGGGATTATTATCAGGCGTGTGGAGTAAGGAAACTTGCCCACCTGCCTGGAATTGAACTTGGGTCTCTCGCTTGTAAGGCGAGAGCTCTAACCACTGAGCTACAGGCAGGAGGTGCCAGTGTGTGAAGGAATTTGAAACCGAGTGAGAGGATGTGGGTTCAGTGATTGGGAGCCAGGGGTGTCTGGTAATGAGTTTCTGACGAAGCTGGGATTCTGGGGCTAGTTTTGAACCAGTTGAATTTTGTGTATCTTCCCGTGCATCAAGTAACGTATGTGTAACATGTGTGTGTGTGTGTGTGATGTGTGTGTGGTGAGTGTGTGTTGTGTCTGTGTGTGTGTGAGATGCCTGTGTGAGTGTGTCTGTGTGAGTGAGTGTGTGAGTGAGTGAGTGTGTGTGTGTGTGTACATGAGTGACGTGCGGAGGGTAAAATGACAGGGTGGGCCCTCAGTCCATACAAACTTTTGGGGCCGTGGCTTTATGACGTCATCATAAAGTCAGACCCCAAAGGCAGCGGCTGACTCTGCCTTTTCTCCAGTCATTTTTTCCGCAAATACACATGTGCGGAGACGATGTGATCTGATCACAATTTATAGAAATAGGAAAGGCAGCGGCAGCTCGTGCCTATTTCATCCGTTACTGAGACACTGAGAAAGGAACGCACGTGTGCATCAGAACTACATTTAACTCAATGGTAAAAAAAAAGCACCGTGTCCCACTGCCTTTCTGTGGCTTTTAAGGTTCACATCAGTTAAATAATTTTGGTAGTTTCTATTAAAAATCGTTTGCATTGTGTCCAGCGTGCATTGCAAACATATACACCATTAAATCATTAAATATAATTTAAAGTTTTTATTTTCATAAGGTAGGCACTGCCTACCCTGTCCATGTCACATAAGTATGTGTGTGTGTGTATAATGTGTTCTGTGTGGAATGACTTGCAGGCTCGTTGGGCCTAATCCACTTGGATGAGCACGGAGACCGGGACATTAATGTGACTCTGTTTTATACGTCAACTCAGACCCTGGAAGTAGGTGATTTACTCGAGTGGTGGGTGGGGGTGGGTGGGAGAGGGGTGGGGGTGAGGTTGCTGGGGGTGGGGGGCAGGAGCTGATAGTGGGGGGGGGGGGTACACGAGGGACAAACAGGAAGCCAGCCGAGTGGAGGCAGCGGGTGCTGGAGCGGGGGAGTTAGTAGGTTGGAGTGGGAGGAAGGAAGGTGCCAGGGTGAGAGGGGATTTCTGGGTGAGAGAGTGGATCCAATTGAGACTGGTGTAGGCTGGGGTGATGGGGGAGAAAGTTTAGTGTGTGATAGGGAGCCAGTGGAGCCTGGCGAGGGCTGGGGTGTAAGATATTAATATATAAACACGGATGCCTTGTGTCATTTGTTCCAGTACAAGGTTTTGCTCTACTTTAATACAAAGACAAACAACACCATAGTTATTGACTCAAACCCCGAGTTTGTATGGAAACAGAGCCTTCCGACTGATCAGCCAACTTTTAAGAAAGGTACAGTACTATATTTTAGTCAAACGGGTGTCTGACACACAAGGAAACCCGTCACCGTGATCCTAATTATGTATATTAATTATGTTAATTAAGGTTACATATGATCCTTGTCATGTGGAGTCCTGTAGCTCAGTGGTTAGAGCTCTCGCCTTGCAACCGAGAGAACCTGGGTTTGATTCCTGGGCGGGTCAGGATGAAACTTTAGAGGCAAAATAAATAAAAATAATTTGGTCACTCAATCCACGACTGTTTGTGGGACGTCGCTATGCGCAATTATATTGGCTTTTCACTTTTCCGGGGGTCATAATCCCTCCCCCCCAAAAAATATTGGTCACTTAATATTGGCTGTTTGTGGGATACTGCTGTACGCAATTGGCTGCCGCGTTTCGCCCATGATATATACAGTGACTACAATGTACAGTGTGTCCTGTGAAGAGCTTTCAGATATCTCAAAGACATAATAAGGCGCTGTATGCAAGGATTATTAGGATTATATATCTTAATTGGAGTTGAGTTGCAGATCACCCATTATCTAATAGAATGGCGGAATAGGCTTGAGGGGCTCAATGGCCCACTCCTGTTCCTATGTTTTCTTAAGAGGAAAACGGATGGGACTTTCTCTTCCTCCATGACCCAAATGACAATCTCTCAAGTTCTCAGTTTCCCCGAGGATAGCGTTCAAAATCGTTGTCTTCGCTCCTCCCCACCTCTGTGACCTGTATCTTGTGTAATACCCATAGCAACCTCTCCCTCTGCTCAGCGGGCTGCAGCCTACCCCATAATCTCTGCCGCCAACCCCTGGAACTTCATCCCACAGACCCTCTGCCTCGCCCCTCCCTCGCCTCCTTCAAGTCCCGTCTTAAGACCCTCCTCTTCGACCAACCTCACCTTTGGGTCACCCTTCTTCCCTCTGCCCTCCTTATCCTAACCCCCCACTTTGGGGGTGGATCTCTGACTGTCCAGAGGCTTGGGAAGTCCTCCTGACGTGAAAGTCACGGTGTAAATACCAGGTGTTTGTAAATGTTGTTGTTGTTTGTGCCAGGTTTACCGACCCAGACGGTGGCGGTGATAGCCTTGGCTGTGACCGTGGTCCTGGCTTTCTGCATCGCCCTGGTGATATTACGGTGAGAGACCTCATCTCTGTTGACCTCCCAACCCTGCCTGGCTCCACACCCCACCCCTGCCAGCCCGTCCCAACCCTCAGTGAGTTCGCTTGCAACCACTTCCCCACCTTCCCCATTGGCCCCTATCTTTGCCCTCCCACTCATTCCCTTTGCCCCACCCCCTCCTCTGCTTTTAGAACTTATCTATGGTCCTGCAGCTCAGTGGTTAGAGCCCTCGTCTCACAAGCGAGAGGAGCTGGGTTCGTTTCCTGGGTCAGAGTGAATCGCTGGGCAAGTTTTCTTACTCCACTCACACACACATTCCTCTGTTTACCAGCAGTCAGTAGATATCCGGTTGTTGTTTGATTGGCGGATCGCACCCAAATTAAAAATAATTATGAACTGGTCACTTCAAACCATGACTATTTGTGGGACAATTGGCTGCCGCGTTTCGCCCACAAATATTCAGTCACCACACTTTACAGTAAATTCTGTGAAGCGCTTTGAGACATCCAGAAGACCTGATTAGATGCTGTATCAAATGCAAGGATTAGTATTATTGGTGATTTGTTGTTCTGAAATTACCACTTTGTGGGGGTGGACCAGAGGGAGGGGCTGGGGTTTATGACTAGGGTTCAGTTTCCACCCATCACCGCTCATCTGGCTCCTGCTCCACCATCAGTGGCCGCTCTCTCAGCCACTACGCCCTGTGATACTTTCTCTCCCAGTCCCTCCCTCTAGCTTTGCCGCCTTCGGGTCTGAAGACCTATAGTGGATAAGGACGACCCCTCCCTCCCTCTCTCTCCCTCTCCCCAGCTCGGCCACTGTCAGTCGCTCTGGGGCGCTATCCTGTGTGTTGTCTCTCTGCCAGGCATTACCGGAATGACCGTCAGGTGCGGATGAAGAAGTGGTCGCACATCGCGGCTGAGAAGATTGTCCCCCTGGAGACCACCGAGAAAAACCACATCAACCTCATGGTCAGTCACTGGCCAGGCCTCAGCCAATAATAGGGTACCCACACAGCAGCCAATCACAGGGCACCACCTCAGCCAATCACACGGCACTAATACCTCAACCAATCACAGTGCACCAATACTGACTCCTCAGCCGCACCAACACCTCAGCCAATCACAGGGCATCAACACCTCAGCCAATCACAGGGCACCATCTTAGCCAATCACGGGGCACCAACACCGTAGCCAATCACAGGGCATCAATACTGACACCTCATCCAATCACAGGGCATCAATACTGACACCTCAGCCGCACCAACACCTCAGCCAATCACAGGGCACCAACACCTCATCCAATCATAAGGCATGGATACCACAGCCAATCAGTGAGCACCAACACCTGAACCAATCACAGGGCATCAGCACCTCAGCCAATCACAGGGTAACAACAACTGAGCGAATCGCAGGGCACAGAAACCTGAGCCAATCGCAGCGCACATCCCCCAATCAGGAAGACGACAGCCCCTAGAGCTCACTCCCACAGCCCCCCCCCCCCCCCACCCATGTCATTGTTTTGGTTGATGTCCAGATCGAGGAGGACAAGAGGAAGGAGACGGGCAGCTCGGTGCGGAGAGCCAAGTATGACAAGAAGGTACAGAGAGCAGCAGCCCAGAGCCAATCATAGGGCACCAACACCTTAGCCAATCACAGGGCACCAACACCGTAGCCAATCACAGGGCACCAACACCTGATAGAATCTGCAAATCTGATAGAATTTTTTGATGAGGTAACGGAATGGGTGGATAATGGTAGCGCAGTTGATGTAGTTTACATGGACTTTCAAAAGGCATTTGACAAAGTGCCACATGAGAGACTTATTATGAAATTAAAGGCCCATGGCGTAAAAGGGACAGTGGCAGCGTGGATCCACAACTGGCTGCGAGACAGAAAGCAGAGAGTTGTAGTGAGCGGCTGTTTTTCAGATTGGAGGGAAGTGAGCAGTGGTGTGCCACAGGGATCGGTTTTGGGACCATTGCTCTTTGTAATCTACATCAATGATCTGGACTTGGGTGTACGGAGTACAGTTTCCAAGTTTGCAGATGACACTAAGTTAGGGAGAATAGTAAATAGTGAGGAGGATAGTAGCCATCTGCAAGAGGATATAGACAAATTGGTAAAGTGGGCAGACACATGGCAGATGAAGTTTAATGCAGAGAAGTGTGAGGTGATGCATTTTGGGAGAAGAAAGGAAGGGAGGCAATATAGGCTAGATAGTACAATTTTAAATGGTGTGAAGGAACAGAGAGACCTGGGGATTTGTGTTAGTGTCTCGTTGAAGGTGGCAGGACAGGTAGACAAGGCTGTTAAGAAGGCATATTGGATTACTAGGCTTTATAAATAGGGGTATAGAGTACAAAAGTCAGGAAGTGCTGACTAAGCTCTATAAGACTTTGGTGAGGCCTCAGCTGGAATACTGTGTTCAATTCTGGTCACCACACTACAGAAAGGATGTGAAGGCATTGGAAAGGGTACAACGAAGATTTACTAGGATGGTGCCAGGATTGAGGGACTTCAGCTATGAGGAGAGGCTAGATAGGCTAGGGTTATTCTCTCTGGAGCAGAGAAGATTGAGGGGAGACCTAATAGAGGTTTATAAGATCATGAGGGGTTTCGACAGGGCAAATAGAGAAAAACTATTTCCACTCGTGGGTGAATCTGTGACTCGTGGTCACAGATTTAAAATAGTTTCAAGGCGAAGTAGAGGGGAGCTGAGGAGAAATGTTTTCACTCAGCGAGTTGTTCGAATCTGGAATGTATTGCCTGAAAAGGTGGTGGAGGCTGATTCGATAACAACTTTTAAAAGGGAATTAGATCTTTATTTAGGGAGAACAGGTCTATTATGCTATGGGGAGTGGGCAGGGCAGTGGGATTGAATCGCTCTTTTCAAAGAGCCGGCACAGACTAGATGGGCCGAATGGCCTCCTTTTGTGCCGTAAAATTCTATGAATCTATGAATAAACCTCAGCCAATCACAGGGCACCAACAGCTTAGCCAATCACAGGGCACCAACACCGTAGCCAATCACAGGGCACCAACACCTCAGCCAATCACAGGGCACCAACACCTCAGCCAATCACAGGGCACCAACAACTCCCCTTTGCACAGCGCCCCAGAGCGCTTGATAACAGCTTTGAGCCAGCGGGGGGAGGTGTGTGGGGGAGAGGGGGCGTTGTGGGGGTGTGGGGGGTAGCGTGTGGGGGTTAGGGTGGGGGATGCGGGGAAAGGGAAGTGAGTTTCTCTCTCTCCCTGTGTCCTGGCCGACAGTTCTCCCAAATATAATCGCTCCCTCGCATCACGGCTGTTTGTGGGGACATTGCTGCACACAGTCACTACACCTTACAATGAAGGGTCCTCATGATGTGAGAGGTTCTGGATCAAATGTTAGGATTGTGATTAGTCTAATTATTGTAATTATTGCCGTGTCTCTCGGGGGGGGTGGGCTGGGGGGGGGGGAGTGGGTTAACCTACTATAATAACTATCCTGGTGTTTGATACAGCGCCTGGAAATAAAATTGGTCACTCAATCCACGACTGTTTGTGGGGATGCTGCTGTGAGCAGTCGGCTTGCTGTGTTTCGCCCACAAAAATATACAGTCACTACACTTTACAGTGTATCCAGTGGCGGGAGCACTGGTCTCGAAGACGGGATAAGGCGTTGAATCAAATCAGAGAGTCGTAGAATCTTACGGCACCAAAGGAGGCCATTCGGCCCATCGAGTCTGTGCCGGATCTTTGAAAAGAGCAACTCAATCCCCTCCCCAGCTCTCTCCCCATAACCTCGCAAAACCCGGCCTCCCCAAACAAACGTCTACCTCCCTTTTAAAAATATTTATCCAATCGGCCTCCACCACCTTTTCAATGCAAGGATTGTTATTATTACCACGTCTTTGAGACGTCTCAAAGTGCTTCACAGGATTATACTGTAGAGTGTAGTGACTGTGACGATTGTGTAAAGCTGGGGTGGGCGGTGTGGCAGCCTGGAGATCGCTGTGTGAAGGTGATTAATGTGACTTTGACTCCAGATTGTGATTCTGAAGCTTCTGAAACACGGAGACGGAAATTTCACTGAGAGGCAAAAGATTGAGCTTAACAAGGTCAGTGACCTGTCACCTCTGACCTCTCTCACTCCCTGTGTCGCTCTCTCACTCCTTCCATCACTCTCTCACACTCTCCTTCGCCCTCTCACTCTCTCAATCGCTCTCCATCATTCTGTCTCTCTCTCCTTCACTCTCTCACTCTCTTCTCTCTCTCACTCACTCCATTGCTGTCTCACACTCTCCTTCGCTCTCTCACTCTCCTTCGCTCTCCCACTTACTCCTTCATTCTCTCACTCTCTCCATCACTCTCTCTCACTGCATCCATCAAGTTTTGTTCTTTCCTCCATCGCTCTTTCCCTTTCCCTATTGCACCCTCTATCTCTCTGTCACTCTCTCCATCATTCCCTCGCTCTGTCTATCGCTTTCTCACTCCCTCTATATTCCCTCCCTCCCTCCCTCCCTCCCTCCCTCCCTCGATTCCTCCCTCCTTGACCATCTCATACCTCTCCTCAAGGGAGGGAAGAGGAGGAGGGAGGGAGATGGAGGTGGGGGGAGGGGAAGGGAAGGGATGGGAACGGAGGGGAAGAGGGAAGGGAAACGGAGGGGAGGAGGGAGGAGAGAATGTGACTAATGTGACTAACAGCAAAGGGAACATCTTTAGTCCGGCTTAAAAAGATGGGGGTCGAGACAGAGGGAATCAGCCCCCCCCCCCCCCCAACCACACCCCAACCCACCCCCACCCAACCCCCCCCCCGAATCCCACCCCCCCACCCCACCCCCCCAACCCCACCCCACCACCCCTAATCTCCTGACTTGGAGGCGAGAGAGAGAGAACGAAAGAGAGAGAGAGAGAGAGAGAGAGAAAGCCCTCGCTACCCCTGAGCAAGGCTGACTCACATTAGGCACAGCGCCATCCACATCAGGAGGACATTTTAAACACCATGGCCATCACTGTAAAGCGTAGGATCTTTGTATTTGACGTGCCTGAGGGGCGGGCGGTGGGTGGGGGAAGGGGCTTGAATTCACCGCCTCGTGAATTGGAGGTGAGAGAAAGAGTGACTTTGAGGCCAGACTGAGACCAGTGGTTTGGGAGTGTTGAGTTGCTAGGATGATATCTGTGTCTCTCGCAGCTGTTACAGATGGACTACTATAACCTGACCAAGTTCTACGGCACGGTGAAGATGGAGTCTGAAATATTCAGGGTCATCGAGTTCTGTGAACGAGGCTCTCTCCGGGTAAGTCAGAGAAACATTACCATCGCATAATCATCTCATGGAGTCCTGTAGCTCAGTGGTTAGAGCCCTGGCCTCGCAATCGAGAGAACCTAGGTTCGTTTCTCGGTCAGGGCGAAACCTTGGGCAAATTTCCTTACTCCACACACACACACAGACACACACACACACACACAGACACACACACACACAGATACACACATATCTCTGTTTTACAGCAGTCAGTAAGAACCTGGTTGTTAGTTGAGGGGCAGATTGTTTTTGTGGTAGAGGGTGTAATAATCCCTCCCCTCAAATATTGGTCACTCAACCCACGGCTGTTTGTGGGGACGCTGCTATGTGCAATTGGCTGCTGCGTTTCTCCACAAATATACAGTCACTATATGTCCTGTGAAGCGCTTTGAGACCTCTCAGTGATGTGATAAGGCAAATGCAAGAATTATTATTACCATCACCATAATAAAATGTATCTAATACAGTATATCTCACTAACCAAGCCACAACCTACACGCCCAGCAGCGTCTCAGAGTGATTCTCAGGGAGGGAGGGAGGGAGGGAGGGAGGGAGGTGAGAGTGCCATGGAGTCCTGGTATGGAGTGAGCGACCAATTTTATTTGGGGATTGTCAGCCAGGACACTGGGGGAGAGAGAGAGAGAAACTTCTTCCCTTTCCCCCCAGTCCCGTGGGAGGGAGATCTTTAATGTCCCCCTGAACACGGCACAGTGAGGTTTAACGTCCAAAGGGACAGCGTCTCTGATAATGTGTGACTCTCTCTCCCTCTCTCCCACTGCCTCTCTTGGTCTCCCTCTCTCTCTGTTTTTCTCTTTCTCTGCCCCCTTCTCCCTCTCTGTCTCTCTCTGCCTCTCTCGGTCTCCCTCTGTCTCTCTCTCTCTCTCTCTCACCCCACCCCACCTCCTCTCTGCCTCTCTCTGTCTCCCTCTCTCCCCAGTGCTGCACTGGAGTGACAGCCTAGACTGTGAGCTCAGAGACCCTGTGGTGGGAGTGGAACCCACGACCTCCTGACTGAGGGCTGGCTGTGAGACCCCCGGCATGTGCTGGTCTGGGCTGGTTACTGTGGGATGGGGATATGTTGACATGTTTCCCCTGTCTGTGCCCCAGGATGTATTAAATGATCGAATCTCTTACCCTGACGGCACCTTCATGGACTGGGAGTTCAAGATCTCTGTGATGTGTGACATCGCCAAGGTCAGTGCGTTTCACAAACAGAGCTCCTGTAGCTCAGTGGTTAGAGCAATCACTGACTCACTTGCCTTGCAAGTGTGAGACCTGGGTTTGAATCCAGCCAGGTCAGGGCGAAACCTTGGGCAAGTTTCCTTACTCCACACCCACACACACACGCACCTAATAATAATCCCTCCAAAAACAACAATAATAAAATAGGTCTTTTCAACCCACAGCTGTGTGTGTGTGTGGGGGAGGGGGGCGGGGGGAACGGACGCTTTTGTGCGCAATTGGCTGCCGCGTTTCACCCACAAATATATATACAGTCACTTCATTTTACAGTATATTCTGTGAAGCGCTTTGAGACACAGTCTAGAAGACGTGAAAAGCTCTAAATCAAATGCCAGGATTATTATTATTATTACAAATGTCGCCCTGGAGGTGGGGGCAGGGAATGGGCTGAAGCCCACAAAGGAAGTGACCACAGCCATGCCCCTGGATGTCAGTGATGCTGCTTGCAGAGGTGGGGAGGGGGGCGTTTAAACAAATTTTGTGGGGGGTGAGCTACTGCAAACAGTAGTTCAGATAAGGGAGGGGTAACACAGGGGACAAGGGGAGGGATAGGACAGGAGAAAAGTACAGAGCAGGCGAATTCTGTCTTGGAGTGCATGTATGGGTGTGTGTGAGTATGTGTATGGATGGAGTAAGGAAAGTTTCCCAAGTGTTCGCCCTGACCTACCTGGATTTGAACACAGGTTTCACACTTGTAAGGCAAGTGCTCTAACAACTGAACTACAGGAGCTCTGTCTCTCTCTCTCTCTGGGTTTAGGGGATGTCCTATCTCCATTCAAGCAAAACCGAGGTTCACGGACATCTCAAGTCAACCAACTGTGTGGTGGACAATCGCATGGTTGTCAAGATCACAGACTTCGGGTGTAACACCATCATCGTGCCTCAGAAAGGTACATTTTAATCACATTCAGCCTGGCTCAGTCACTCTTCCCCCCCTTCTCTCTCTCACCCCGAGGCAGATAGGTGTGGGTTCGAGCCCCACCTTAGGGACTCCGAACTCACAGTCTAGGCTGATGCTCCCTCTCTCTCTCAGAGACAGAGTGAGAGAGGGAGAGAGAGAGAGAGAGAGAGTGCCGTCTGTGCCCTGTTCAAGGGGACATTAAAGATCGCCCTCCTGCGGCGCTGGGGGGAAAGGGAGGGAGTTTCTCTCTCTCTCTCTCTTGGTGTCTTGGTCAACAATCCCCCCCAGATAAAATCTGTCGCTCACTTCATAGCTGTTTATGGGGACGTAGCTGAAGGGAAGGAAGGAAGGGGGAAGGGAGGGTGCGTGTGGTTGCTGGGGGAAAACTTATTTGCTCAGAATTGATGGAATTCTCCACCCAAAAAGGCTGTAGATGCTCAGTCAGTGCTTCAACATATTCAAGACTGAGATTGACAGATTTCTTATGGATAAAGGGATTAAGTGATTTGGGGATAAAGTGGGGCAGGGGGGGGGGGGGGGGGGGGGAAGGGGGGCAGGTGGAGTTAGATTAGAAGATCAGCCATGATCTTATTGAATGGCAGGGCAGGCTTGAGGGGCTGAACTACTCCTGCTCCTTGTTGTGATGTCCTGATGTGTGGCTGTTGAATTCAAGATCCTCGTCCTCACCTTCAAGGCCATTCATGGCCTTGCCCCTCCCCCCCCCCAGCACCTCTCCGACCAGCTGTCCCTCTATAAACCTCTCCGCCTCCTCTGTTCAGTGGGCTCCGGTCTGCTCCATATCCCCCGCCGACCTCCCCTACCATTGGTGGACAGGCTTTCTGCCTCTCTGCCTCCACACTCTGGAACTCCATCCCAGAGTCCCCTCACCTCGCTCCCTCCCTCGCCTCCTTCAAGGACGGTCTCAAGACTCTCCTCTTTGACCATGTCTTCTGCTGCCCTCCCAAGTCTCTCGCTCCTCTTCTAACTCTCCCCTCCCCTCGCAATTCTCTCCCTCCCCTCCTAACTCTCCCCCTCTCCTAACTCTCTCCCTCCCCCTACCCTGCCCCTCTCCCTTGCTCGGATCCTGACTAGACTGTTCAACGCCTTGGGACGTCCTCCTGACTATAAGAGTCATTTTGTTGTTCAGAGAATCATAGAAACTTACGGCACAAAAGGAGCCATTTGGCCCATCGAGTCTGTGCCTGGTCTTTAAAAAGAGCAATTTAATCCCACTCCCCAGCTCTCTCACCATCACCTCACAAACCCGTCCTCCCCAAATAAATGTCTACCTCTCTTTTAAAAGCTGTTATTGAATCAGCCTCCACCACCTTTTCAGGCAATACATTCCAGATTCCAACAACCCGCTGAGTGAAAACATTTCTCCTCAGCTCCCCTCTGCTTCGTTTTGAAACTATTTTAAATCTGTGACCACGAGTCACTGATACGCCCACCAGTGGAAACAGTTTCTCCCTATCTACTCTGTCGAATCCCCTCATGATCTTGAAAACCTCTATTAGGTCTCCTCGTAACCTTCTTTGTTAGAAGAATAAACCTCTCCCTCTCTAGCCTTTCCTCATAGCTGCTGTTGTTGTGATGTCCTGGTGTGAGGTGTTGTTGTTGTTGTTGTCAGACCTGTGGATGGCTCCCGAGTTGTTGAGGCAGGACTCCGCCGAGGGCGTGTCACAGAAAGGAGACGTTTACAGTTACGGGATCATCGCCCAGGAAATCATCCTCCGCAAAGGGACCTTCCACACACAGGGCTGTACTGACAACAATGGTGAGAGACACACACACACACACACCCACACACACACACACACAGAGGGACAGACTCAGAGAGGGGGAGAGACACCCATCCACACGGAAACAGAGAGAGAGAGAGTGTCACACACCCAGACTGAAAGAAAGACAGAGTGACACACACTGAGAGAAAAAGAGTCACACACAAGAGACAGAGACAGACAGAGTGACAGACAGACAGACAGACAGACAGACAGACAAACAGACAGACAGAGTGACGCTGTGTCTCTGTGTGTAGAGAAGTTGCGGAGGGTCAGGAAGGGAGGGGAATGTTGTCCGTTCCGGCCGGACCTGCAGCTGGAGACAGCGAGAGAACAGGAACTGGAGGTGAGGGGGTGGTGGGGGGGTGGGTGGGGGTGGGGAGACCGTGGCGGGGGATGGGGGGGGCAGGGACCCCAGGGACGGAGACCGGGGGAGTGCAGGGACTTTGGGGGGGGAAGGGGTAGACCCCGCGGGGGGAGTGGGTAGACGGGGGCGGGGAGGTGACATGTGCTTGGCGTGCTGTGCGGCATTAGCGTGTGCTAGGTGTGTGGTGAGCATGTGATAGGTGTGTGCTAGACATGTGCTAAGCGTGTGCTGTGTAGGTGTACAATCTGGTGAAGAGCTGCTGGGACGAGGATCCAGAGAAAAGGCCCGACTTCAAGAAAATAGAGACGACATTGTGTAAAATCTTCAGGTCAGTGTCGGTGGGGGGGGTACGGGGGAGTGGGGCAGCAGGGGAAAGGGAAAAATGGGGACAGGGTGTAGAAGGGGGAGTGGGGAGAGAGGGCGAGGGGAGATGGAAAGATTTGGGGGATCGGGAGGGAAAGGGAGAAAGAGGAAGGGGAGGCGGGGAGAGAGGGAGGGGGAGATGGAGGAGGGAAATGGAGACTATGCGTCTCTCTCTGGGGTAGCCCTTGTAAAAAAGTACCATGTTAATGGAGATACTACCATAGTACTACCTCCATTACC
Organism: Hydrolagus colliei; assembly: GCA_035084275.1. NCBI lineage: Eukaryota > Metazoa > Chordata > Chondrichthyes > Chimaeriformes > Chimaeridae > Hydrolagus > Hydrolagus colliei. Next base: position 2,048,711 of record CM068776.1, on the reverse strand, counting down.
ATAGTACTTTTTTTACAAGGGAAATGATGGAGGGAGACAGACAGAGAGAGAGAGAGTGACTGAGTGTGTGTGTGTGTGGTGTGAGCAGAGTGACTAAGCTTTGTGTCTCCCTGTAGTGGTTTTCACTGTCAGACAGACAAGAGCTATATGGACACCCTGATCAGGAGGCTGCAGATGTACTCGAAAAACCTGGAGCATCTGGTGGAGGAGAGGACAGTTCTGTACAAGGCCGAGCGAGACCGAGCCGACCAGCTGAACTTCATGCTGCTGCCTGAGTGAGATCCGGGTTTACTGTCTGCCAGCCTTGCCACTCACATAATAACTGTAGCTCAGTGGTTAGAGTCCTGGCCTCGCTCGCAAGCTACAGCCCAGGTAGCAAGTCCATGTGGGGCCCATATGGGCAAGGATCAACCCAATTTGTCCCATATGGAGCCCATATGGGCTTGCTACCTGGGAGTCCTATAGCTCAGTGGTTAGAGCCTTTGCATTGCAAGTGAAAGAACTGGGTTTGATTCCCGACAGGTCAGGGCAAAACCTTGTGCAAGTTTCCTTACTCCACACACACACACACACACACACGCGCGTGCCTAATAATAATCCCTCCCCAAAAAATACAATAATAAAAATTGGTCATTTCAACCCTCAACTGTTTGTGGGGGACGCTGCTGTGCGCAATTGGCTGCCGCGTTTCACCCACAAATATACAGTCACTTCACTTTACAGTGTAATCTGTGAAGCGCTTTGAGACGTCTAGAAGATGTGAAAAGCCGCGATATCAAATGTAAGGATTTTATTGTTATTATTTGAATGGATTATTACTCCCGGAAAAGTGATCCACTGACAACCGGGTTCATATTGACTGCAGATAAACAGAGGTGTGTGTGTGTGGGTGGTGAGTGTGTATATGGTGTGTGTGTGTGGTGTGAGTGTGTGTGTGGTATGTATATGTGTGTATGTGTATGTGTGTGTGTGTCTGGTGGGTATGTGTGTGGTGTGCATGCGTGGTATGTGTGTGGTATGTGTGTGGTATGTGTGTGTGTGGAGTGGGTGGGAGGTGTGTTTGTGGTGTGTATGTGTGTGGTGTGTGTGGATGTATGTATGTGTGTGTGGAGTGTGTGGGGTGGGGGGAGGTATGTGTGTATATGTATGTGTGTAGTGTGTGTGGGTGGGTGTATGTATGAGTGTGTGCGTGTGGGGGGAGGTTTGTGTGTGTGTGTATGTGTGTTTATGTGTGTGGTGTGCATCCAAAACTCTGCCACCCACATACTCACCCGCACCAAGCTTCGCTCTCCCATTACCCCAGTCCTTGCCAGACATCATTGGCTCCCTGTCTCTGAGAGGATTGACTTCAAGATCTTCACCCTTGTTTTCTAATCCCTCCACTCCTCTGCACCCCCCTACCTCTCTGATCTCCTCTCCCCCCAAACCTCCGCTCCACCCTCGGTGGCCGTGCCTTCAGTCACTATTCCCCGAGGCTCTGGAATTCCCTTCCTCACTCCCTTCGCCTCGCCCCCTCTTTTCTCAGATTCAGGTCACAGCTGAAGAGCTTTATTTTTGACCGCCCCCTCCCCCTGCCCCCTCCCCCCTCCCCCTGCCCCCTGCCCCTCCCCCTCCCCCGCCCCTGCCCCCTCCCCCTCCCCCGCCCCTGGCTCGGTCCTGGGATCCGCTATTGTGAAGCTCTGAGACGCCGCCCGGTGTAGAGGGCGCTGTATAAATCAAAGTTGTTGTTGTGTGTGTGTGTGTGTGTAAATGTGTGCTGTTTGCTGTTCTCAGGCCTGTGGTGAAGTCTCTGAAGGAGACGGGGCTGGTGGAGCCTGAGCTGTTTGAGGAGGTGACCATTTATTTCAGTGACATTGTTGGCTTCACCACCATGTGTAAGTACAGCTCCCCGATGGAGGTGGTGGACATGCTCAACGACATGTACAAGAACTTTGACCGGATCCTCGACAACCATGATGTCTATAAGGTCAGTGATCACCTCTGTCACCTGGGTCATGGGCTTGGAGTCCTTGTAGCTCAGTGGTTAGATCCCTGGCCTCACTCGCTCGCTCGCAAGCCGCAGTCCTGTCGCTCAGGGGTTAGAGCCCTGGCCTCGCTCGCAAGAGGATTTGGGTTTGATCGCTGGTCAGGGCAAAATGTTGGGCAAGTTTCCTTACTCCGCACTCACACACTCCTCTGTTTACCAGTCAGTAGAAACACCTTCAAATTAATAATAACATGGTCACTTGAATCTCCACGGCTGTGGGGACGCCGCTGTGCGCATTTGGCCGCCGCGTTTCAGCCCCCAAAACACAGTCACTACACTCTATAGGGTATCTGTGAAGAACTTTGAGACGTCTCAAAGACATGATATGACCCTGTACCCAATGTGAGGGTTATTATTAGGCTCCAGTGGCTCCCCATCCCCCAGAGGATCCAATTCAAGATCCTCATTTTCACTTTCAAGGCCATTCACGGCCTTGCCCCCCCCACCCCCCACACCTCTCCGACTACTATCTCCCTCTGAATCTCCCTGCCCCCTTCTTTCAGCGGGCTCCGGCCTGCTCCGTGTCTCCCTCTACCCTGATGTGAAAGGCACTGTATAAATGGGGTGGGGGGAGTTGGGGGAGTGGGAGGGGGAGTGGGGAGGTGCTGGGGGGAAGTGTTGGGGGAAGGGTAGTTACAGTGTCTCTGGTGTAGGTGGAGACAATCGGTGATGCCTATATGGTGGTCTCTGGTTTGCCGAAGAGGAACGGGACACGGCACGCGGTGGACATCGCCAGCATGGCCCTGGACATCCTGACCTTCATGGGATCCTTCGAGTTGGCTCATCTCCCCGGCCTCCCCGTCTGGATCCGCATCGGGATCCACTCTGGTACATTCACCCCGGCCTTGCCTTGCAAGCCACATTCCTGCAGCTCAGTGGTTAGAGCCCTGGCCTCACAAGCAAGAGACCTGGGTTCAATTCCCGGCAGGTCAGGACGAAACCTTGGGCAAGTTTCCTTACTTCACACACACATGCACTCACACACATAAACACTCATGCCTGATAATAATCCCTCCCCCTAAAAATTGGTCATTTCAATCCACGGCTGTTTGTGGGGGACACTGCTGTGTGCAATTGGCTGCTGCGTTTCGCCCACAAATATATAGTCAAATCACTTTATAGTATATTCTGTGAAGCTCTTACTCTAGAAGATGTAATTGGGGCTATATCAAATACAAGGATTATTATTATTAAATCACGGCCTGGGAGATGGTTCCAGCCTCACCGGAGGTTATAGGACAGACCCTCACCTGTCCTCATTCCCCCATGTCTGTGCCGTGACCTGCTCGGCCTTGCCCCAACTCCGCCACTGCCTCACACCATAGACCACCAACACCCTCACCCATAGCCCAGACTTCTCTACCCAAACTCTCTGCTTGTCGGCCTCCCCAACCCTTCCCTCCACAGGCAGCAGATCACCCAGAACTCTGCAGAACCCTGTCCTCTCTTGCACCAGGCTCCATGACTCTATCATCCCCACCCTCCCCAGGCTTCACTGGCTCACCATCACACAGAGGACACAGTTGAAGATCTTCAAAGCCCCTCCATGGCCTCACTCCTCCCTAATACCTGCCAGCCCCCCCCCACTCCCCCCCCCCCCCCCCCCCCCCCCCCGCCTCATCGGTCCCACCATTGGTGAGCAGGCCTTCAGCCACTCTGCCCCCAAACTCAGACTCCATCCCACAATCCCTCCCCCTCCCCCCCCTCCCCCCCACCCACAATCCCTCCCCCCCTCCCCCTCCCCCCCTCTCCCCCTCCCACAATCCCTCCCCCCCCCTCCCACAATCCCTCCCCCTCACCCCCTCCATGGCTTCCAACAAAACCCATCTCAGACACCCCCCCCTCCCCCACTCCTCCCCCCACCCTCCAGCCCCTCCTGACCCCAGCCTCCAGCCCAGCGCCTCAGGATGTCCTCCTGACCAGTCACTGTGTAAATGTTATTTGTTGTTGTTATTAGACAGTGACCAGACTGTGTGTGTGTGTGTCTGTTTCTGTGTCTGTGTGTGTGTGATTGACTATGTGTCTGTGTGTTACTGACTGCGTGTCTGTCTCTGTCCGTTCGTGTGTCTGTGTGTGTGTGTGTGACTTACTGTATGTCTGCGTGTGTGACTGTGTCTGTTTGTGTGTGTCTGTATCTGTGTCTGTGTGCGTGACTGTGTGTGTGTCTGTCTCTGTGTATGTGTATGTGACTGACTGTGTTTGTGTGTGTGACTGTGTGTGTGTGACTGACTGTGTGTGTGTGACTGACTGTGTGTGTGTGTGACTGACTGTGTGTGTGAGTGTGTGTGACTGACTGTGAGTGTGTATGACTGACTGTGTGTGTGACTGACTGTGTGTGTGTGTGACTGACTGTGTGTGTGAGTGTGTGTGACTGACTGTGAGTGTGTATGACTGACTGTGTGTGTGTGACTGACTGAGTGTGTGTGTGACTGACTGTGTGTGTGTGTGTGAGTGACTGACTGTGTGTGTGTGTGTGACTGACTGTGTGTGTGTGTGTGTGTGACTGACTGTGTGTGTGTGTGTGACTGACTGTGTGTGTGTGTGTGTGACTGACTGTGTGTGTGTGTGTGTGTGACTGACTGTGTGTGTGTGTGTGTGTGACTGACTGTGTGTGTGTGTGTGTGACTGACTGTGTGTGTGTGTGTGTTGCAGGGCCCTGTGCGGCTGGGGTAGTTGGTATTAAGATGCCCAGATATTGCCTGTTTGGGGACATGGTCAATACAGCCTCACGGATGGAGTCCACGGGACTGCGTAAGAGACACGTCTAAACACACAACAACACGCTTACATCACGGCTACAGCATGGACCCCAACCCCCCACCCCTCGCGTGACACACGGGACCCACTGACCTGGGTACCCACCATCCCCCCACCACCCCTCTCTCACACTCTCACTCTCGCGGTCTCTCCCACACTCTCTCACTCTCTCTCTCTCATTCTCACTCTCTCTCTCACACTCTATCTGTCTCACTCTCTGCCTCTCACACTCTCACTCTCTGTCTCATTCTATCTCCCCTCTGTTTCTCTCTCTCACAGTCTATCTCTCACACTCTCTCTCTCTCTCTCTCTCTCCCCCCGTGTCCTGGCCGACAAATTCCCCAGCTAAAATTGACGTGTGTTTTCTGACGCTGCCGTGCGCAAACTGGCTGGCTGCGTGTCTCCCACAAAGTATCATTATTAACACACACAGTCACTACACTTTACAAACACAAACAGAAGTTGCTGGGAAAACTCGGCAGGTCAGGCAGCATCTATGGAGAGAGAAAAGTGAGCCAACGTTTCGGGTCCACGACCCTTCGTCAGAGACGAAGGGTCGTGGACCCGAAACGTTGGCTCACTTTCCTCTCTCCATAGATGCTGCCTGACCAGCCGAGTTTTTCCCAGCAACATCTGTTAACTGTTTCAGATTTCCAGTATCTGTAGTATTTAGTGTTTTATTAGCTAAACTCTTGTCTCCCCCCAGCATTAAGAATACATGTCAGCCAGTCGACCATCAATATATTGAAGAGGACAGGCTGCAAGTTTGAGTACGAGGTCCGAGGGGAGACTTTTCTGAAGGTAAACATTCCTGTTTCGCTTGCAAGCCACAGTTTATCCTTGCTTCCCCCCCACACCCCGCACCCCCACACACCTCACCACACCAGGAGCCTTCCCTTGTAAAAAAAAGTACCATGGTAATGGTGGTAGTACCATGATATCATAACCATGGTACTTTTTTTACAAGGGTTGTTAATGGTGATTCCGGTCACCTCCTCCCTCCTACACCCTCTCCCCCCAACTGAGGCTCAGTGGTTACAGTCCTGGCCTCGCTCGCTCGCAAGCCACAGTCCTGTAGCTCAGGGGTTAGAGCCCTGGCCTTGCAAGCGAGAGGAACTGGGTTCAATTCCTGTTCAGGGCGAAACCTTGAGCAAATTTCCTTACGCGACACACACGCACACGCACACGCATGCACACACACACCTCTCTTTACCAACAGTCAGTTGGAACCTGGTTGTTAGTCGATCGGTGGATCATTTTTCCAGGGGGTAATAATCCCTTTAAATATATAATAATTTTGTCACTCAACCCACGGCTGTTTGGGACGCGCTCCAGGTGTGAAAGCTGCTCTACACATGGCATTTTGTTGTGGTTTAGGGATCACCGCTGCACGCAATTGGCTGCCGAGTTTCACCCATAAAATATATACTTTACAGAGAATCCTGTGAAACGCTTTGAGACACGTGATAAGGCAGGCACTGTGTGAAATACTGTATCAGGATTATTATTGCTATTATTTCTTTTTCAGGGGAAGGGAACACAGATCACTTACTGGTTGACAGGAGAAACAGAAAGGAACTGCAAACTGCCAGCCCCACCATCAGCGTGAGCCACACACACACACACACAGGCACACACACACATTCAACAACAACAAAAAAAAATTGTACTGATACAGCGCCTTTCACGTCGGGAGGACGTCCCAAAGCGCTGAAGTCTGGTCGGGACCCGAGCGGAGGGGGGGATGGGTGGGCGGGCGGGGGACGGGTAGGGGGAAGGGGAAGGAGAGGGGAAAGAGTTAATGGGGCAGCCAAATGCATGGTCGAAGAGGAAGGTCTTGAGACCGGCCTTGAAGGAGGAAAGGGAGGAAGCGAGGGGGAGGGGCTGCGGGATGGAGTTCCACAGTGTGGGGGCAGAGAGGCTGAGAGCCCGGCCGCCGATGGTTGGGGGGTTAGGGGAGTGGACGCGGAGCTGGCCTGAGGCTGCTAAACAGAGGGGACGGGCACAGGCTGGTAGGGGGACAGCAGGTTAGAGAGACAGGCGGGGACAAGGCCGTGAATGGCCTTGAAAGTGAGGATGAGGATCTTGAATTGGATCCTCTGGGGATGGGGAGCCAGTGGAGACGGGCGAGGGTGGGAGTGATGTGGTCGGGAAGCCTGGTACAGGAGAGAACAAGAGCTGCAGAATTCTGAATGATCTGTGAAGGGAGGAGCTGGGGAGGCCAACAAGGAGAGAGTTCCCGTAGTCGAGCCTGGAAGTGATAAAGGCGTGGATGAGAGTTTCAGCGGCGTGGGGGGTGACTCACTGACTTTCACATCAGGAGGGCATCCCAAGGCGCTGGACAGTCACTGCTTCAGACCCGAGCTGGGGACAGGGGGTTGGTGGGGGGCGGGAGGGAAGTGGGGGGATTAGGAGTTGCTGATGGGACCATCGAAGAAGAGTCTGAGGTGAGACTTGAAGAAGGCCAGGGAGGGGGGGAGGTGGAGGGAGTGCGGGATGGAGTTCCAGACGTTGTGGGCAGAGAGGCTGAAGGCTCATCCACCAATGATGGGTTGGGGGATGTGGAGCAGGCCAGAGCCTGCTGAGCGGAGGGTGGGGAGCAGGTTGGTAAGGGGATAGGAGGTCACGGATATAGGGTAGGGCAAGGTTGAATTGGATCCTCTGGATGATGGGGAGCCAATGGAATTAGGCGAGATGGGGAAATGGGGTCACAGAGTTTGGAACAAGGACACAGGCCACAGAATTCTGGATTATCCAGAACTGGATTATTGTGTGCAGGTTTGGTCTCCTTATTTAATAAAGGACATACTTGTCTTATTGCTGGTGCAGCGTTGATTCACTAGGTTAGTTCCTGGGATGAGGGGACTGACCTATGAGGATAGGTTGAATAAACTAGGGCTGTATTCTCTTAGAGTACAGAAGAATTAGGGGGGGATCTTATTGAAACATATAAGATTCTTAAAGAGCTGGATAAAGTAGACACTGAGAGACTGTTTCCCCTGGTAGGAGAATCTATAACCAGGGGTCACAGTCTTAACATTAAGGTTCAGCCTTTTACAACAGAGTTGAGGAAACATTTCTTCACTCAGAGGTAATGAATTTATGGAATTCACTCCCCCAGAAGGCTGTAGATGCTCAGTCCTTGAACATTTTCAATGTGAGATTGATAGATTTTTTTTAAAAAAAGGGATTAGGGGATATGGGGATAGGGCAGATAATTAGTGTTACGTCAGAAGATCAGCCATGATCTTATTGAATGGCGGGGCAGGCTCGAGGGGCTGAATGGCCTACTCGTGCTCCTAATTCTTATGTTCTTATGTGCAGCCTGTGGGGGGAGGAATTGGGAAGGCCGACCAGCAAGGTATTTGCATAATCACACACACACTCACTAACTCTCAAATCATACACACTCACTCACTCTCAATCATACATACACTCACACAGACACATTCACTCACACACTCCCTCCCTCCCACTCCCTCTCTCCCTACCATACACACACACACACACACACCCATGCTGGTTGTTGTTATTGTGGTGGTTCTTGTAGTGATGGTGACCGTCAGTGTGTGGTTGTTGTGGTGACAGTGGCTGTGTCTGTGGGTGTGTGTTGGTGACTGTGTGTGTTGGTTACTGTGTCTGTGTGTGTGTGTGTGTTGGTGACTGTGTCTGTGTGTGTGTGTTGGTTACTGTGTCTGTGTGTGTGTGTTGGTTACTGTGTGTGTGTGTGTGTGTTGGTTACTGTGTGTGTGTGTGTGTGTTGGTGACTGTGTCTGTGTGTGTGTATGTGTGTTTGTGACTGTGTGTGTGTGTATGTGTGTTTGTGACTGTGTGTGTTTGTGTTGGTGACTGTGTTTGTATGTGTGTTGGTGACTGTGTGTGTGTGTGTTTGTGTGTGTGTGTGTGTTGGTGACTGTGTTTGTATGTGTGTTGGTGACTGTGTGTGTGTGTGTTTGTGTGTGTGTGTGTGTTGGTGACAGGGAGAATCTGCAGAGACTCCAGGCTGAGTTTGCTCAGATGATCATCACGTCGCTGGAGAAGAGGAAGAATTCCGGCTTCAACAACAACAGCAGCCAGAGCAGCGACTGGGACCTGGAGTATCTACAGCTCAACTCCACAGACATCCTCAGCACCTACCTGTAACCTATCAACCTGAGTCTGTGGGTGCGTCTGTTCACGTGTGTGTCTGTGTACATCTGTGTCTACACATACATGTCTGTGTGTGTGTCTGTCTGTGCGCATGTGTGCATATGTCAGTATGTCTGTGTGTCAATATGCATGTGTGTCACTGTCTGTGCACATCTGTGTCTGCATGTGTGTGTCTGTGTGTGTCTGTCTGTGCGCATGTGTGTGTCTATGCGCATGTGTGTGTCTATGCATGTCTGTGTGTCTATATGCACATGTGTGTGTGTGAACCTCTGTGTGTATATGTCTGTGTGTGTGGGTGTCTGTGCACGTGTATATGCGTGTGTGTGGGTATGTGTCACTTTTTGAACCCCTCCAATCAGGTTTCCGCCCTATCCACAGCACAGAAACTGCCCTGGTTAAGGTCACAAATGACATCCTAACCGCCTGTGACCAGGGCTCCCTCTGCCTCCTCGTCCTCCTTGACCTGTCTGCTGCGTTCGACACAGTCGATCACACCATCCTCCTCCAACGTCTTTCCTCCCACCTCAACCTTCAAGGCACAGTCATTGATTGGTTCCATTCCTATCTGACCCACCGCCTACATTTTGTATCTTCCAACGGTTTTTCTTCAAACCCCCGCACAGTTTCTCACGGCGTCCCTCAGGGCTCTGTTTTAGGCCCCCTCCTTTTCACCCTTTACACGCTTCCTCTGGGCGACGTCATCCGCAAACACGGGGTAAATTTCCACATGTATGCGGACGACACCCAGTTGTACCTTTCTGCCTCATCCCTCAACCCCCAGACCATCGATGTTCTGACAGCATGTCTGTCCGACATCAAGTCCTGGACGAGGGACAACTTTTTGCAATTGAACGTGAGTAAGACCGAGGCCCTCCTGATTGGCTCAAGCCAGCGCCTCCGCACATCGGGCGCTGCCAGCCTCAACATCCAAGGCTGTACTCTCCACCTCACAAAGCCAGTCAGGAACCTCGGCATCACGTTCGATCAAAAACTTTCCTTCCTCCCCCACATCCGCGCCTTGACCGGCACCGCTTATTTCCACCTGAGCAATATTGCCAGGCTCCGCAATTATCTTACCCCCCGCGCTGCCAAAACACTCGTGCATGCATACATCACCTCACGGCTGGACTACGGAAACTCTCTCCTCGTCGGCCTCCCCAGTTCCTCCATTCACAGGCTGCAGGCCATTCAAAACTCTGCAGCCCGTGTACTATCCCGCACCCGCCTCCGCGACCATATAACCCCCACCCTCGCCCGTCTCCACTGGCTCCCCATCCTCCAGAGGATCGAGTTCAAGATCCTCGTCCTCACCTACAAGGCCCTAAACGGCCTTGCCCCGCCCTATTTAACCGATCTACTCTCCCCCTACACGCCCACCCGGACCCTCCGTTCAACAGGACTTGGCCTGCTCCAAGCCCCCCGCCCGAACCGCCCCACCATCGGAGGCTGGGCCTTCAGTTTCTCCGCTCCCACCCTATGGAATGCCATCCCTCAATCCCTCCGTTTCGTTTCTTCCCTTTCCTCTTTCAAGGCCGGTTTGAAGACTTTCCTCTTCGATCGTGCCTTTTGTTCCACCCCGAACTTTTCTACCTCCCCTTCGTGTTTCACCCCTTCCCAAACACTCCCCTCTCAGCTCCGATCACATGCCTCATGTGCAGCGCCTTGGGACGTCCTCCCGACGTGAAAGGCGCTCTATAAATGTAATTTGTTGTTGTTGTTGATCGATATTTTGGGGGGTTTTGTACTGCGCATGCATGCGCGTTGCAAGGTGCGCACGCATTCGGGGCCTATCTCCTCAGGAGATAAATATCTCTCTTGTCTCTCTGTGTCTCTCACACTCACTCTCTCCATCTCTGTGTTTTTCTGTCTGTGTCTCTGTGTCTCTCTCCTCTCTCACATCCCCCCCATCTCTATCTATCTATCTGAATATTATGATATCCCCACCCCCCCCACCGGTCTCTCTCTTCCCTTCCCCCCCGGTCTCTCTCTCTCCCTCACCCCACCCCCAGTCTCTCTCTCTCCCTTCCCCCCCCCCCCCCCCCCGGTCTCTCTCCCCTCACCCCCCCCATCTCTCCCCTCACCCCTTGCATACCTGTATATTGTATTCGAGGACTATGAATACAATATGGCGGTTTCCACCTTGGTCTGTGCATTGTGTATAGAGATGAGCATTCTGGGTCTTGTAGTTCAGTGTGCGCGCATTCCGATTTTTTCGATATATCGGTTTTCCGATATTTTTGAAATGCCTATATCGGCACATCAATATGAAAATTATATCGGATATAACCGATATATCTCCGGACCCTAGACTACAGTGAAGTCTCTTGCGCCCCCTCCCCGCCTCCCTCCCACACTCACGACTTCTACCCATCCCTCCTTTCCCATCTTCAAACCTATCTCCCCATCTTCTGTCTTCACCACCATATCCTCCGTGAAGCCCACCATCTGCTTCCTGGGCCACATCCCCACCCCCCTCCTTACCTCTCAGCCTCACTACTTGCCGACCGACACCATTAACCTGTCCCTGTGGTCCGGCATTATTCCCACCTGTGCACATCACCCCCCTCCTCGTCCAAAATTCAAAACATCCACCAGGCAGTGTCATCCTCCTGCCTCTCGTCGCCCACCACCACCACCCCGTTTCCGCCCCCCTCACCCTTCCCGTCATCAGCTCCTATCTCAATTCCCTTCCTACACTCTTTCTCTCCCATCTCTCCTTCGTCCTTCTCACTCACCATCACCTCAATGAAGCCCACGATCTGCTGCCTCGACCCCCTCCCCACCAATTTACTGCTCACCCAGCTTCCCCTCCTCTGCCCGCTACTGGGTGACATCATCGACCAGTTCCTCTCCACAGGATCAGTCCCTGTCCATCTCAAAACTGCTGCCATCACCACCCTCCTTAAAAAACCTTCCCTTGATCCCTCAAACCCTAGCCACTACCACCCTATCTCTAACCTGCCCTTCCTTTCCAAAGCACTCGAACACATTGTTGCAAACCAACTCCGCACGCACCTCTCCTCCCACTCCCTCCTTGAACCCCTCCAGTCCGGTTTCCGCCCTGCCCACAGTACAGAGACTGCGCTTGTGAAAGTCACAAACGACGTCCTCTCTATCTGCGACCAGGGCTCCCTCTGCCTCCTTATCCTCCTGGTCCTGTCCGCTGCGTTCGACACAGTCGACCACACCATCCTCCACCCCCTGTCCTCCGTCACCCACCTCAGTGGGACCGCACTCGCCTGGTTCGAGTCCTTCCTCACAAACCGCCAGCAGTACATCTCCACAAACGGCTTTTCCTCCCGCTCTTACCCAGTTACCTGTGGGGTACCCCAGGGATCCATCCTTGGCCCCCTCCTCGTCCTCATCTATACGCTCCCTCTTGGGGATGTGATCCACAGACATGGGGCACACTTCCACATGTACATGGAGACACCCAACTCTATTTCTCCACTTCACTTTGTGACCCCCAGACCCTGATGTTCTGTCAGCCTGTCACACATCAGGAGCTGGATGAGCGCAAATTTCATGCAGCTGAATGTCGACAAGACGGAAGCCATACTCCTTGCCTCTCGTCAACGTCTCCATTCGCACGCCTCTCACCTCCTCCACCTTCCCGGCCTGGCCCCTAAAACTCTCCCAACCTGTGCGCAACCTTGGCGTCAGGTTCGACCCCCAACTGTCCTTCCTCCCCCACATCCGGTCCCTCACCAGCACCGCCTTCTACCACCTCTGACGGATCGCCCGTCTCCGGCAACACCTCACCCCAAAAGCCACTGAAACCTTGGTCCATGCCATTGTCACCTCACGGCTGGAATATTGCAACGCCCTCCTCACCGGTCTCCTCTCCACCACAATCCACAAAATTCAGCTCATTCAATAAGAATATAATAATAATTATAAAACTCTGCCGCCCGCATACTCACCTGCACCAAACGTTGCTCCCCTATTACCCCCATTCCCCAGTCCTTGCCAGACTTCACTGCTCCCTGTCCCTTCAAGATCCTCACCCTTGTTTTCAAGTCCCTCCACTCCTCTGCACCCCCCTTCCTCCCTGATCTCCTCTCTCCCAAAACCAGCACCCGCTGCTTTCACTCCACCGGGTCTGGCCTCCTCCATGACCCCCCGAATCCTCCAATCCACCCTCAGTGGCCGTGTCTTCAGCCACTAAGCTCTGAGGCTCTGGAACTCCCTTCCTTGCTCACTTTGCCTTGCCCCCTCTCTTCCCAGTTTCAAGTCCCAGCAAAAGACTTTTGACTTCGACGGCGCCTTTGGTCACTTTTCTATCCCTGCCCCTGGCTCGGGCCCAGGATCCGCTACTGTGAAGCGCTCTGAGACGCCGTCCGGTGTGGAGGACACTACATAAATTGAAGTTGTTGTTGTTGCCTCCCACCTATGCTCCCGCCCAACTCTCCTTCCCGTCGGCGGACAGGCTTTCAGCCTCTCTGCCCCCCACTCTAGAACTCCATCCCACAGTCCCTTCACCTTGCTCCCTCTCTCACCTCCTTAAGGGCTGGTGTCAAAACCCTCCTCTTCCTTCGTGCCTTCTGCTGCCCTCCCAATTCTCTCCCTACCCTCCTAATTCTCTCTCTCTCTCAATGGCAAAGCTATGTGTGGGTTTAGCTGGTTAGACTCCAGCTGAGCGCATTCCATCCCAACAATCTATCTCTGGGGTTTCCATGTCTAGGAGGGATGTAAGGAATTAATTCTCAGTTGGGTTTGGAGCCTTAAGCAACGGTGACAGGTTTCTGTGTGTGTCAGACACCTGGCTGGCCCCCAAAATACCAAACCAATATTCTGTCTACCCGTCGAGGTACCTTATTGCACACACTATTGAGAAACAGAAGTGAGGTTTCTGTTAGATGGCATTATATATGGACAAGCACTATATCGTATGCAAGGAATATTAGTATTTTTACATTGTATATGTTTATTGATGTTTGTATGTGTGTCTGACACCCAGCTGGGTTTGTGAGGGTGAGTTTAGTTGCTGCTATTCTCTGTACATAAAATAAAAGGAAATTAATGGTAGACTTTAAAGGGAGTATTTTCTGAGTGTTTTTCCTGATGTCTCAGTTGCTTGCAAAAATATGAATTAAACTTGCATATCAGAGTCCCTAAAAAAAATTGCAAGGTTATTATTATTATTATTGCCCAGGATTCTGGACAAACAACAACAAAATAATATTTATAGAGCACCTTTCACATCAGGAGGACGTTCCAGGGCGCTGATCAGTTACGTTGGGACTCGAGCGGCGGCGGGGAGGGTGGGGTGGGATGGAGGGTAGGAGCGGGGGGAAGGAGAGTAGGAAGGGAGGAAAGTTAGGTAGGGAGCAGAAGGCACGGTCGAAGAGGAAGGTCTTGAGACCGGCCTTGAAGGAGGAAAGGGAGGAAGCGATGCAAAGGGATTGCAGGATGGAGTTCCAGAGTGTGGGGGGGCAGAGAGGCTGAAAACCCGGCCACTAATGGTGGGGCAGTTTAAGGGGGGTGGGGTACATGGGCAGGCTGATAGGGAGACAGCAGGTCAGAGACGCGGGGGCAAGGCCGTGAACGGCTTTGAAGGTGATGAATTCGATCCTCTGGGAGCCAGGGGGAGACGGGTGAGGGTGGGAATGATGTGGTCGCCTAGGAGACCGAGGAGAACAACAACGAAATGACATAAGGAGGACCTCTCACATCAGGAGGACCTCCCGAGGCGCTGAGAGGTGGAGCGAGAAACGGAGAGAGAAGGCCTCAAGACCCTCCTTTTCAATGGTCCCATCGGTCATCACCCCCCTCCCCCCCCCAACCCTTTCGTCCACCCTCCCCGTCCCCCACCCCAGCTTGGGTCTGAAACACATGTCATGTTGTTGTTAAGGCTGGGGGCGGGGCTCAGCATCTCTGTCAATCACTCGCCTGGTTCCATGCATTCCTCCTGTCAATCAGTGATTGACAGGAGCAATGCATGGGACCAGGCAAGTGATTGGCAGAGAACGGGAGAAGCCCCGCCCATCATCCCCTGAGCCCCACCTGCCCTGCGTCACGCGTCATAAAGAACGTCTGACGTCAAGGCGGCGAGTGCGAGGAGGAGGGAGTGGAGGGGGGAAAACAAAGATGGCGCTGAACAGGAATCACTCGCAAGGTGGCGGTGTAGTCGTCAACGACTCAGAGTGGTGAGTGAGTGGGTGTAGAGCGGAGTCATTGGTGGGTGGATGTCCAGGGAGAGACAAACAAGAGACTTTCTCCCCCACGACGCCTCAAAAACTAAATCGCCTCAGAATAAAAAAAGCGCCGCCGCCAACACAACAACAAAACGTCGCTTCTTCACCCGGTTCCCGCCTCCCCCCAACCCCAACTCACTCAGCTCCTGATTGGCCCGCGCCCACGTCAATGATTCGCCCTGCTCGCCGCTCATTGGTTGACATCCACCGTCAACTGCTCTAGTCGTGCCATAATTGGCTGAGAGGCCTGCCTATCAAGAACTGGAAGAGCCTGCCCCCTGAAGGAAAAGGTCACGAGACCCGGTGACTCAACCCGGCTCAACATTGTCAATGTTGGGGGGGGGGGGGGGGTTTGAGTCCAAGGCAAGGTGTTTGTTATAATAATCGTTCTATGGCGCTGTATCACATCTGCGACACGTCTCCTAGTGCTTCACAAAATATACTGTAAAGTGTAGTGACGGTGTTTTGTGGGCAAAGCGTTGTTGCTGGTTATCTGGTTCCATCCACTTAATACCCTATTGAATATCAATATTATCGTGTAATATTAATAAGATTATATAATATTAATTCTAGGATCCGCTTCGTTCCCAAGCTACCCATTGCCTCTGTTTGACAGGCTTGGGCTTCATGCTTGTCCCGTGTCCCCTCCATTCCATCATTTGGTGGCCATCCTTTCAGCCCTGTGGCTCATAACTCTGGAAAGCTCACCCTCAATCCCTCTGCTTTTCCTCCGCCCTCAATCCCTCCACCTTGCCCCCTCCCTCCCCAACTTCAGCACTTTGGGACGTCCTCCCGACGTGAAAGGCGCTATATAAGTGCAATTTTGTTGTTATTGTTCAGGAAGAACTTCCTTTAACTAAGAGCGTGAGTCACGGCTCTATCTAAATGCAACCTGTTCTTCCCCCCCATCTCTCCCCTCCACCGTCCCCGATCCCGTGCCTTAGGACATTCTCCTGAAAGGCGCTATACACACGTAATATTGGGGTATTGATCGGTGCACTTCAACAATTACAAATTACACATATATATATATATAATAATCGTTGCATTGTGCCTTATCACATCTTTGAGATGCTCAAAATGCTTCAGAGAATATACTGTAAAGTGAGATGGGTTTATATATTTTGTGGATGAAATGTGACAGCCAATTCCTTTCTTGTTGAAAGAACGCAGTATTTTACCGTAAAGTGCAGTGACAGTGTATTTTGTTGGCAATCGCTGCAGACACATCCCACAAATAGCTACAAGGTTTAAATCGCCAATTTTGGGGGGTATTATAGAGTGTTGAGGGTTTCTCCAGGGGCTGTGTCATTGCTTTGGGGGAGAGTGGGGTGGATACAGAGCCAGGAGACTCGCCAGTCTTCTTGACACAATATCCCAGGGGAGCCCTCGAGCTCAAGATTTCGGAGCCTCTGCCACAGGTGATAGAAATTTATAGAGACGCACAGCAAGTCAGGAGGCTTTCTAGAGTTCAACACAACAAAGCACACAGCACCTTTCACTTCAGTACGATGTTCCAAGGCGCTGGACACATCAGGGTCTGGTAGAGGGTGGATAGGGTTAGGTGGGTGACCGAAGGCATAGTTGAAGGAGGTGAGGGAGAGGGCAAGGTGGAGGGATTATGGGATGGAATTCCAGAGGATGGGGGCAGAGAGGCTGAATGCCTGACTGCCATGATAGTGAGGGTGGGGGCGAGGCGCGGAATGTGATCCACAGCCCTCTGAGTGGAGAGAGCAGACAGATTGGTAGGCAGTTAGGTGATCACAGATATTGAATGAAAACCATCTCAACTCACGCTCCACGCAGAGGTGAGATGTTAAACCAAGCTGGGCGAAACCTTAACAAGTTTCCTTACTCTACCCACCGGATAGTCATCCCTCAAAAAAAGATGATAATAAATTTGGTCATTTTCAATCCAAGATTGTTTGTGGGACACTGCTATGTGCAATTGGCTGCCGCATTTCACCCACAAATATACAGTCAATTCATTTTTCAGATATTCTGTGAAGCGCTTTGAGAAGACATGAAAAGTGCTATATCAAATTCAAGGATTATTATTATTAATAAGCTGTCCTGCCCATTGACAGCAGGGCATTGGGCAAGTCACTGCGGGGGAAAAATATACCCTTAAACACTCTGTTCGCTCTTCGTATGACTCTCCAGCTGATTCCCCAACCTGGCTCAGTTAGTAGCACCCTCATCCCTGATTCGGAAGATTGTGGGTTTAAGCCCCACATCAGGACTTGGAACTCATGTAGTCTAAGATAATAATAATCCTTACATTTGATACCGTACCTTATTGAGTCTTCTAGGTGTCTCAAAGCGCTTCACAGAATGTGTTTGTGAATGGACTTGTGTATTTTTACGCTGCATTGTCAGAGATGCCATCCTTCGGAAAAGCCGTTACAACTGATCTTTGCCTGTTCAGGTGAACAGTTAAAGATAATAATAATAATCCTTGCATTTGATATAGTGCTTTTCACGTCTTCTAGACGTCTCAAAGCGCTATATAGTATACTGTAAACAACAACAACAGCTTTGATTTATATAGCGACCTCCATGCCGGACGGCATCTCAGAGCGCTTAAAGTGAATTGACTATATTTGTGGGTGAAACGCGGCAGCCAATTGCATACAGCAGTGTCTCACAAACAGCCATGGATTGAAATGACCAATTTTTTTTGTGGTGGGGGATTATTATTAGGTGTGTGTGTGTGTAGTAAGGAAACCTGTCCAAGGTTTCGCCCTGACCTGCCTGGATTCGAACATATATCTCACACTTGTAAGCGAGTGCTCTAACCACTGAGCTACAAGATTCCACAGATCTCACAGCACTATCCTCTCCTGATGTGTTGACCAACATTCTCCCAAATAAAATTGGTCACTCACTTCCGTGGCTGTTTGCGGGACAATGCCTTGGGCAAATTGGTTCCTGTGTCAAGTCACTACACTTGACAGTTTATCCTGTGCAGTGCTTTAATACAACCTGTTGACGTGTAAGCCATGGTGTCAAACATAAGGACCTGAAAGGAGCTCTACAAGTGTCATTTTGTCATTGTTGTATTACCAGCTTCTCCCTATTGTACTGCTGTCAAAATCTTCTTTACTCTCTCGGGTCCCATCTCAGCTTTGTACAAGTTTAAGGCATTGTGGCTGTTGCTAAACCTTTCTACACGATAAACAGCAGCATGGATTTATTACAATTGCTCTGGTGCACGTTTGTTTGTCTGGGATTATATGGAAATGATTCTCTCTCTCCCTGCTGCAGCCTGGGGATTCGCAGGGGCATTTTATTTCACATAAAGCATTTTGAGGTTTAACATCCAATGGGATGAATACAGTCTGAATACATAACATTGGATTAGCTGAGATCTGACAGATTAGCGGTAGCAGCCAAGCTCGCTATCTATCACTCTTGCTGCTGGGTCAGAAGGTTTGTGAGTTCAAGCCTCACTTGACCTCATCGTTAAGATTTTTGAGCTGACTTTGTGCCTTGTTCAAACAACAACAACAAAATTACATTTGTATAGCGCCTTTCTTGTCAGTAGGACGTCCCAAGATGCTGGACAGTTATTGATTCAGACCCGAGCTGAGGACGGTGGTGAGGGGAGAAGGGAGTTGCTGATGGGAACACTGAAAAGGAGTGTCTTGAGGCAAGACTTGAAGGAGGCCAGGGAGGGGGCGAGGTGGAGGGACTGCGGGATGGAGTTCCAGAGGTTGGGGGCAGAATAGCTGAAGGCTCGCTCGCCAAAGGTTGGGTGGGCGGGTTGGGGTACGTGGAGTAGGCCAGAGCCTGCTGAACGGAGGGGGCGGGCAGGTTGGTAAGGGGATAGGAAGCATTAAACAGACATTAAAGATCGCACAGCCCTGTTTGAGAAACGAAAGGAGTTTCTCCCAGTGTCCTGTATCTATAGATACATAGACATAGAAACAGCAATCAGCTATTCAGCCCCTCAAGCTTCTTCCACTATTCTAGAACATCTGTAACTCAAGGCCAGTTACCCACCCTTGCCCCACATCCCTGACCTAACAAATATTTGTCTCCCTCCACCTTGAAGATGTGAGTGAATCCAGCATCCACAATGTTTTTGGGACAGACAGGGTTTCACTGTCTTGAATCCCTTTATCATTTTAAACGTCAATCCGATCACCCCTCAAGCTTCTAAATACAGTACAAGCCTGTTTATCCGTGACCTGATTAACTGGATTGCTCGACCCCCTCCCGGGGAAATTCCGCATTCCAGCAATTGCGAGTATGCTCAATTTGTGGATGCGCGCAATGTGTGCGCATTAGAGTCCGGAGATATATCGATATATCGGTTATATCCGATATAATTTTCATATCGATACGCCGATATAAGCATTTAAAAAATATTGATATCGAAAAATCGATATATCGAAAAAACTCAAAATGTGCGCGCACTGAACTACAAGACCCAGAATGCTCATCTCCATACAATGCACAGACCGAGGTGCAAGCCGCCATATTGTATTCATAGTCCTCGAATACAATATACAGGTATGCAAGGGGTGGTGGTGGGGGGGGGAGAGACGGGGGGAATGGGGGGGGGAGGGGGGGAGAGACAGGGGGAGGGGGGCGAGAGACGGGGTGTGTGGGGGGAGAGATGGGTGGGGGGAGAGAGACGGGGGGTGGGGGGAGAGACGGGGTGGGGGGGGGAGAGACGGGGTGGTGGGGGGGGGAGACGGCGGTGGGGGGAGAGAGACGGGGAGAGACGGTGGGGGGGGGAGAGAGACGGGAGGGGGAGAGAGACAGGGGGGGGAGAGAGGGGTGGGAGACGGTGGGGGGGAGACGGGGGGGATGTGATAATATACAGACAGACAGACAGAGAGAGCGAGATGGGGGGGATGTGAGAGAGGAGAGAGACACAGAGACACAGACAGAAAAACACAGAGATGGAGAGAATGAGTGTGAGAAACACAGAGAGAGAGATATTTACCTCCTGAGGAGACAGGCCCCGAATGCGCGCGCACCACCGAATGCGCGCGTACCTCGCAACGTGCGCGCTTGCACAGTACAAAACCCCCGAAAATATCGACATATCGGTATACCTCAATATGAGCCCATCGATATATCGAAATCAGAAAATTTCCATGGACCCTAGTGCGCATGTGCACTTATTAAACTTATGAACTTGGAGGTTTTTACTGAGTGTGCTGAAATCTTTATTGGTAAGTAGCCATACAATATTCTGCTACTATAGTATGTTATTAATATCGTATGTTTTAAAATAAGTAAATTTTTTGTGTTGGGTTTTCGACAACTTGCCGCCTGATTATCCGGCACAGTCAATTAGTCGACCACCCCGAGAGTGCCGGATAAACAGGCTTCTACACTACTGTACCAGGATGTGGACCTAGTTTACGTACCTATCCTCATAAACTCTAGTGATATTCTGGTCAATTTGTGTTGGGTGGCCTCCAGTGATGATATATCCTCTCTGAGGTGCGGTGCCCAAACATGAACACAGTGTCTAGATGGGGTCTGACTAAGGCTCTATGTAGTTGAGTTGATAATCTCCTAAATAAAATTTGGAGAAGCTCAGTATAACAGGAATTGTGTTTGATATAGCGCCTTCTCATACCGTCGATGTTTGTGTCAATTGCAAAAGCCAATTGCGCACAGCAATTAAACAGGTTTAATGCCTCATTTAAAGGCAGATGTCTCTGCTAACAATTAATAATGATACAGTGCCTTCCTATTAATGGTCTAAAGTATTAGCTTAAGGGGAGGGAGAGTCCACATTGTGGATGCCTGGGGCCAGTTGCTGATTTGAGAAATGTCTGCCGGCCACAGAAGCATTTTTGGATTCTCTTCCAGAAACCTAACCCGCAAAAGTTATCAAATTATGTAACTGTAATATTACTGTACTTGGATTCACAATATTTTTGTTTATTTAAACAGTCAATGTAAAAATTCATACAAATTTCAAACCAGTAAATACACATCAATAAAATACATATGTCTATCCAAGAATAATCAGAGGAAACAATGAAAGTTTAAGAAATAATGAATTATTAGTAAGAACATGAGGATTTGCTGGCAAAAGGAGACCAAGGTCCTGAGATATTATTTTCTAGCAGAAATCTATATTTCATTTGTTCTTGAAATAATTTAATTGCCCTAACAATCAACAAGATAATAACTGTGTTAAACCAGGCAATGGCAATATTTTCCAGACTCAAGAGTTTTGTAGTTTTACAATTGCAAAATATGCAACAACACCCTCTGCCTCTCCCCCTCCCTGGCCTCCTGCCAGACCCATCTCAAGACCCTCCTCTTTGACCATGCCTTTAGTGACCCTCCAACCGCTCCCGTCCATTCCTCCTGATACCAACCCCCAGCTTGGGTGCGGATCCCTGACTATCCAACGCCTTGAGACGTACTCTTGGCTTGAAAGGCGTTGTGTAAATGTCATTTGTTATATAAAATACTCCTGCTGAGAGAGAAACTTATTTGTTCTTTCCACTACAGCAACTTAGGTTCTTGACGCAGGCTAGTGTCTTGGAGAATGATCTAGCTGGATCTTGTCTGGTGACCGCTAATTGGTTTAATGTCCCACTCCCAACAACGGGCATCTAAGGTTATGCTTCTCCCGTACGCATCGTGTACTAATCCGGTCTGAAAACATGTTCCCATGTGAGTCTTGAAACTACAGCCATCCAACCAACTGAGCCAGGCTGATCACCAACTGTGATGGGCTGACAGGCAGGATTGGGGGAACAATTCAATAAAAAATATTCCTGCTTTTAACATAGAGTCTCTTGACATGAAAGACTCTCTCTAAATTTTGTTGTTCTCACATCTTCTATATGTATCAAAGCCCTTTCCAGAATGCACTGTATAGTGTAGTGACTGTATGTGCTGTGGGCGAAAAAACACTGCAGCCAATTGGGCACTGTCGTGACCCACAAACAGTTGTGGATTGAGTGACCAAATTATTATTGAAAGCATTAATTAATAAATCATTTATTAAATATGAATGGATAAATAAATTATTCATCCCTTCCTCGCTCGCTTCCACCTCCCCTCCTTTCCTATCTTCAGGTCGTGCCTAAAGACTTCTTTTCGACCGTGCTTTTGGTCCCTTTTTCCCCCCTGCCCCGGCTCGGCCCCGGGATCGGTTATTGAGAAGCACTCTGAGACTCCGTCTGGCGTGGAGTGAGGGCACAATATAACTTGTTATTATTTTTAAGATATTATTATACACAGAAATGCAATCTGTCAATCGACTAACAACCGGATTCCTTCTTACTGCTCAGTAAACAGAGGCTTGAGGAGTAAGAAAACTTGACCAATGTTTTGCCCTGTCCAGGAATAGAACCCAGTTCCTCTGATTTACGAGACGGTTGCTCTAACCACCGAGGACAAGAACGGGGGTAATCCCTTAGTTCCCAGCCACTGTTGGATCTCTTAATTGTAATTTATCTTGTCTCACCAACAGCATTCTGAAGGAGTGCAAAGATGTGGAGCTCTCATTCAGTGACATGACTGCCAAGTCTGACTACTTCAAGGGCACAAAGAAGGGTTTCGTGTATTTGACCCCGTACAGGGTAAGATTATTGTCTTTACTACATAATAATAATGATGTAATAATTATTACATAATAAGTGATAATAATAATAATCCTTGCCTTTGCTTCATAGGATATACTGTAAAGTGTATTTTGTGGGCGAAACACGCAGCCAATTGCGCACAGCAGCGACCCACAAACAATAACCAGGGATTATTATTCCGGGAAAGTGATCCGCCAATTGACTAATAACTGGGTTCTTACTTATTTCTGTGTAAACAAGTGTGTGGAGTAAGGGAAACTTGCCTCAGTTTTGCCCTGTCCTACCTGGGAATGGATCCGGGGTCCTCTCACTTGCGAAGCGAGCGCTTAAAGTCTGTGTATGGTCCATGTAAACCTTTGTGTTTGTTGCAGATGATCTTCCTGTGCAGAGGCAAGGATCCCATGCAGTCCTTCATGATGCCCTTTTACCTAGTAAAGGGCTGTTCAATTGAGCAGCCTGTTTTCTCTGCTAATTACATCAAAGGCAGTATTCGAGCCGAGGCAGGAGGTATGTGAGGGAGGCTCACGCTGGGGCCTGTGCGTCGCTGATTGTTGTGATGGTTTGGGAATGTGTTTGCCGTTAATTTCGAAAATAAGCCTTTAGTTCACCTTCCTGTCGCGAGGTCGTCTCAAAGCGCGAGACGAGATTAACTGTAAAGTGACAACAACAACAACAAATGACACTGTACAGGGCCCTTTATGTTGGAAACACATCCCAGCGCCCTGGGCAGTCTGAGTGTTTTGGACGTGAGATGGGAGTTGGACTCAGGAGGGGGTGAGAGGCAGGGTGGGTGGGAGGGGTAGGTAGGGGCAGGGGGGGAGGGGCTGGGAGGGAGGGGCTGGGAGGGAGAGGGTGAGGGGTAGGGTGGGAGGGGGGTGAGGGGTAGGGTAGGAGGGGGTGGAGGGAGTGAGGGGAGGGTGGCTTGAAGGCAAGGTTGAAGAGGAAGGACTTTAGACAGTCAAGTGGGCTACCAATTAATGTGGCCATTGAACCCGCAGCCTTGACTCAGAGATCATAGATTGTACAGCACAGGCCATTCTGCCCATCGTGCCTACGCCAACTCCTTGAAAAGAACTGTCCAAATCAATCTACTCCCCGCTCTCCTCTCATTCCTGTCCTGAAATAACTGTCTACTTCTCCTGGGATGAGATTGAATCCCATTTGAACAGTTGGGAATTGCTTTTATGAAACTTGACCTGAGTACAGTACATGTGTGGTTGTGACTGTCAGGGTGGAAGAGGAACTAGATGGACCATCATGTGTGATGTTGTGGTGAGTGTTGGCAGGGGTGTGATGTGGGGCTGATGTACTTGTTTGGCAGGTGGCTGGGAAGGACAGGCCAGCTTTAAACTGGTGTTCAACAGCGGAGGGGCAATCGAGTTTGGCCAGCTGATGTTCAAAGTAGCTCAACAAGGTAAGTGAGCAGCCTGATACCTCCACTGGGGAAGGGGGCGGGGGGAGGAGGGGGCGGGGGGAGGAGGGGGCGGGGGGAGGAGGGGGTGGGGGAGGAGGGTAGCTACAGGGGCTATTTTGACATACAAACTGTGACCGCACTAGGTTTGAACATGTAATTGGGTGTAGAAATGGTGCCACTGTATGTGTATGTGTGATTGATTGTGTGTGAAATTGTGAGTGTATGTGTGAGTATTGTGTGCGTGTGTGAGGTTATGCGTGTGTGTGTGATTGTGTGTCTATGAGATTGTGTGTGTGATTGATTGTGTGTATGTGTGATTGATTGTATGTGTGAGAGATTGTGAGTTTGTTTGAAATTGTGCATGTGTGTGTGATTGTATGTGTGGGATTGTGTGTGTGATTGTGTGTGTGTATGTATGATTGTGTGTGGGTGTGATTGATTGTGTGTGATTGTGTGCATGTGTGTGTGGGGACAGTCCTTGTGATAATTGCAGTCAGGTATATGTGTAGCTGGGCTGCCCTGGTCTAGAGGAGAGTAAGAGGATTAAATACAGCATCATGTGCTCTCCTGATAATCCAGAGAGGATCAAGCTTTCTATCTGACTGGATACTGTCTGTCTGATTCTTGGGCCTGAACAACTACCTAAACACTACACACACCTGGGCGCACACAAACACACATACGCTCACACACAGACACCCTCACACACGCTCACCCTCAGACACACAATCATACACAGACACGCGTGCACACTGCTCAGTGTTGTGATTGGGGGGGAATGGGGGTAAGGGAGGGTGGGTTAAGAGGGTGCCCAAAGCTGCAGTCGAAGAGAAAGGTCTCGAGGGGCGAGGGAGGAGGCGAGCGAGGCCAAGGGAATGCAGGATGGAGAGGGTGGGAGTGGGGAGGCTGAGTGGTGGGGTGGGCACGCCTGCCGGGTGAGGGTGGAGCGAGCTGAGAGAAGGTGTGCTGAGAGGAGGGAGAGGGAGGAGTGGGGGTGGTCAGTATTATACTGTGTTGGGGATACGGTGGGGAAGTGACTGCCAGGGAGGTGGGGAAGCGAGCCAGGCGTTATCTCTCTGTCTGTCGTGTTGGGTTGTAGTGATGTTAGTGATTAGCGCTTGGCTAATGTGACCTAAACACCCCCCCCCCCCCCCTCCCCACAGCCTCCAGAGGAGCCCCAGCACAGAACCCAGCCTATGGCTACCAGCCCATGGCTGATATGGCCTTTGGCTTTGCTCCACCAAATGGGCCCTACATGCCGAACGGACCCTACATGGCTAATGGCCCTTACCCCTACCAGCCCCCACCCATGAACGGGGGCTACTCCGGACCTCCAACACCCATGGGCTATCCATACACAGCACCTCCCATGCCTCAAGGTAAGGTGAGGGGGTTTGTGTGTGTTGTGGGGAGTGTCTCTGTGTGTATTGGGGGGTGAGTGTATGTGTGTGGGAAGGTGTGTGTGTTCGGAGGGAGAGTGTGTGTTGGGGAGAGTGTGTGTATGTGGGGGGTGTCATGTGTGTGGGAGGGAGAGTATTTGGGGGGGGGCGGGGTGTTGGGAGGGGTGTGTGTAGTGGGGAGGGTTAGTTGGGGGAAGATGTGTTTGGTGGGGGTTGCTGTATGTGTCGGGAGGAGGAATGTGTCTGGGTGTGTGTGGGGTGCGGGTGTGGAGGGGAGTGTGTGCGCATGGAGGCAGATGTGGGGGCAGGTGTGGGGTGTGCTGTGCAGCGGGTGGGTAGAAGCTGGCAGAGATGGGTGGTATTAGGAGATGGTGAGGGGTGGTTAAGACGAGGCACTGTGTGTGAATGTGTGAGCATTAACACGAGTGTCTGGTTTGTGTACCAAGGTTACCCTGCACCCAACATGGATATGTACATGGCTCCTCCCCCCCCACCCTACCCCGGACCACCCTCCGCACCCATGCTAGACACAGGACTGCCCGGTAGGTACACACACACCCACTACATACACCGCACACACCCAAACCGCACACACACCGCACAAACACACCACACACCACACATACACCACACACACCACACACACACCCACACCCCACACACACCCACACTGCACACATACACCACACACAAAGCACACACACCACACACACCACACCTCACACATACACACCACGCACCCACACAGCATACACCCACACCTCACACACACACTGCACACACCCACACCACACACACACACCACATACACCCACACCGTACACATACATCACACATACGCAAAGCATTTTATTCGCGTATGCCTGTTTGTATGGACATTGCTGTATGCAATTGGTTGCCACGTTTCTCCCGCAAGACATGCAGTCACTACACTTTACTATGTATCCTGTGAAGCTCTTTGAGACGTCTTGAAGATGGGATGAGTTGCTGTGTCAAATACATAGAGAGGACATCCCCAAGGCACTGGACAGTCAGGGATTGGGACCTGAGCTGGGGGTTGGGATCAGGAGGATGTGAGGGAATGTGGGGGGGGTTTGGAGGAGTGAGAGGAGGATCTTGAAGGAGGTGAGGTAACGTATAAAAGTGAGAGATCCTGGGTTCGATTCCCAGATCAGGGCGAAACCTTGGGTGAGTTTCCTTACTCCATATGCCTGATATTAATTATCAAAATTATATTATATTAACCCGCAAAACCAATCATAATTAGGTCACTCAACCCACAACTGCTGTGCACAATTGACTGCCACATTTTGTCTACAAATATGCAGCCAATTCACTTTGCAGGGACTCCTGTAGCTCAGTGGTTAGAGCACTTGCCTTACAAGCGTGAGACCTGTGTTCAAATCCAGGCAGATCAGGGCGAAACCTTGGGCAACTTTTCTTACTCCAGACGCCTAATAATAATCCCTCAAAAAAAAAAAAAAATTGGTCATTTCAATCCACGGCTGTTTGTGGGGGGCGCTGATGTGCGTAATTGGCTGCCACGTTTCGCCCACAAATATAGTCAATTCACTTTACAGTGAAGCGCTTTGAGGCACAGCGCTTTGCCTTTCAAAAGGCATTTGACAAAGTGCCGCATGAGAGGCTTATTAGGAAAGTAGAGGCCCACAGCATTAAAGGGACAGTGGCAGCGTGGATCCACAACTGGCTGCGAGACAGAAAGCAGAGAGTTGTGGTGAGCGGCTGTTTTTCAGACTGGAGGGAAGTGAGCAGTGGCGCCCCCCAGGGATCGGCTTTGGGACCATTGCTCTTTTTAATATATATTAATGATCTGGACTTGCGTGTAGGGAGCACAGTTTCCAAGTTTGCAGATGATACTAAGTTAGGGAGAATAGTAAATAGTGAGGAGGATAGTAACCATCTGCAAGAGGATATAGATAAAATGGTAAAGTGGGCAGACACATGGCAGATGAAGTTTAATACAGAGAAGTGTCTCACTTTGAGAGAAGAAATGAGGGGAGGCAATATAACAACAACAACAATTTATATTTATATAGCGCCTTTCACGTCGGGAGGACGTCCCAAGGCGCTAAACAAGAGGCGTGTGACCTGAGCTGGGAGGGGAGTGTTTGGGAAGGGGTGAAACACGAAGGGGAGGTAAAAGAGTTCGGGGTGAAACAAAAGGCACGATCGAAGAGGAAAGTCTTCAGGTCGGCCTTGAAAGAGGAAAGGGAAGAGGCGAAACGGAGGGATTGAGGGATGGCATTCCATAAGGTGGGAGCGGAGAAACTGAAGGCCCGGCCTCCGATGGTGGGGCGGTTCGGGCGGGGGGCTTGGAGCAGGCCAAGTCCTGTTGAACGGAGGGTCCGGGTGGGCGTGTAGGGGGAGAGTAGATCGGTTAAATAGGGCGGGGCAAGGCCGTGTAAGGCCTTGTAGGTGAGGACGAGGATCTTAAATTCGGTCCTCTGGAGGATGGGGAGCCAGTGGAGACGGGCGAGGGTGGTGGTTATGTCGTCACGGAGGCGGGTGCGGGATAGTACACGGGCTGCAGAGTTTTGGATGGCCTGCAGAGTTTTGGATGGCCTGCAGCCTATGAATGGAGGAACTGGGGAGGCCGATTAGGAGAGAATTTCCGTAATCCAGCCGTGAGGTGATGTATGCGTGCACGAGTGTTTCGGCAGTGCGGGGGGTAAGATAATTACGGAGCCTGGCAATGTTGCGCAGATGGAAATAGGCAGTGCCGGACAAGGCGCGGATGTGGGGGAGGAAGGAAAGTTTTTGATCGAACATGATGCCGAGGTTCCTGATTGACTTTGTGAGGTGGAGAGTGCAGCATTGGATGTTGAGGCTGGCAGCGCCCGATGTGCGGAGGCGCTGGCTTGAGCCAATCAGGAGGGCCTCGGTCTTATTCATGTTCAATTGCACAAAGTTGTCCCTCGTCCACGATTCGATGTCGGACAGACATGCTGTCAGAACATCGATCGTCTGGGGGTTGAGGGATGAGGCAGAAAGGTACAACTGGGTGTCGTCCTCATACATGTGGAAATTTACCCCATGTCTGCGGATGACGTCGCCCAGAGGGAGCGTGTAAAGGGTGAAAAGAAGGGGACCGAGGACAGTGCCCTGAGGGACGCTGTGGGAAACTGTGCGGGGGTTTGAAGAAAAGCCATTGGAAGAAACAAAATGTAAACGATGGGTCAAATAAGATTGGAACCAGTCAAGGACTGTGCCTTGAAGGTTGAGGTGGGAGGAAAGACGTTGAAGGAGGATGGTGTGATCGACTGTGTCGAACGCAGCAGACAGGTCAAGGAGGACGAGGAGGCAGAGAGAGCCCTGGTCACAGGCGGTTAGGATGTAATTTGTGACCTTGACCAGGGCAGTTTCTGTGCTGTGGATAGGGCGGAAACCTGATTGGAGGGGTTCAAGAAGTGAGTGATTTGAAAGGAAAGAGCGGAGCTGGGAGGCAACCACTCTTTCAAGGACCTTGGATAGAAACGGGAGGTTGGAAATGGGTCGATAACTTGATGGTTGCGACGCATCAAGGGAGGGTTTCTTCAGGATAGGGATGATGGTGGCTGTTTTAAGGGAGGTAGGGACGGTGCCTGAGGAGAGGGAAAGGTTAATGGTGTCAGAAATGAGTGGGGCTAACAAATGGAGCTGGGTGCGGAGGAGGGGGGTGGGGATGGGATCCAATGAGCACGTGGTGGGTTTCATGGAGGTGATTGTTTTTGAGACTGAAAGCGGGGTGGTGGGGTTGAAAGTGTGAAATGGGGGGTGAGTAGGGGTTGAGGTAACTGATGAGGGCGCAGAGGTGGAGGAGTGGTGGGGGGAGGAAACCGCAGAGCGGATTTTCTCAATATAGGCTAGATAGTACAATTTTAAAGGGTGTGAAGGAACCGAGAGACCTGGGGATTTGTGTTAGTGACTCTTTGAAAGTGGCAGGACAGGTAAACGAAGCCGTTAAGAAGGCATATGGGAATCTAGGCTTTATAAATAGGGATATAGAGTACAAAAGTCAGGAAGTGCTGATTAACCTTTGTAAGACTTTGGTTAGCTGGAGTACTGTGTACAATTCTGGTCACCATACTTTAGGAAGGATATTAAGACATTGGAAAGAGGAGACTTACTAGGTTGATACTAGAGGAGATACAGAGGAGTGCAGAGGAGATTTACTACCAGGAATGAGGGACTTCAGCTACGAGGAAAGGCTAGATAGGCAAGGCTTATTCTCTCTAGAGCAAAGAAGATTGAGAGGGGGCCTAATAGAGGTTTATAAGATTATGAGATGTTTCGACAGGGTGAATAGGGAAAGATTGTTTCCCCTGGTGGGCGTATCAGTGACTCGTGGTCACAGATTTAAAATAGTTTCAAAATGAAGCAGAGGGGAGCTGAGGAGAAATATTTTCACTCAGCGGGTTCGAATCCTGGACACATTGCCTGAAAAGGTGGTGGAGGGCGATTCGATAACAGCTTTTAAAAGGGAACTAGATCTTTATTTGGGAAGAGCGGGTCTGTTAGGTTATGGGGAGAGAGCTGGGCAGTGGGATTGAGTTGCTCTGTTAAACGAGCCGGCGCAGACTAGATGGGCTGAATGGCCTCCTTTTATGCTGTATAATGAAAAAAAACTGTTTAGAAGATGTGAAAGGCTCTGTAAAAATGCAACGATTATTATTGTTGTTGTTGTAATGTGTGTGTGTGTTGCAGGTGGAGCTAAAGCAGTGGAGGCGGCCTCTAGTGCTTACTATAATCCCTGTAACCCTCACAATGTCTACATGCCGATGGTGAGTCACAGCCACAATCCCCAACTCAGCTCAGCTCCACACAATACACCCCGGTCTCATGTGTTTAACTTGAGTGAGGGTCGAGTGTGTGAGTGATGATGGTGTGTTAAGTGTGTGCTGTGTGTCCTGTTTATGTGAGTGAGGCTAACCCTTTTCTCTAGAATATAGAAGAATATAAAAGAATTAGAGATGATCTTATAGAAACCAATAAGATTATTAAGGGACCATGACAGAGTAGACAGTGGGAGACTCTTTCCCCTGGTTGGAGAAACTATAACTAGGGGGTCACAGTTTCACAGTTTTAAGATCAGGGGTCAGCCTTTTCGCACAGAATTGAGGAAAAACCTTTTCACTCAGAGGGTAGTGAATTGATGGAATTCTCTACTAGAGTCCGGCGATATATCGATAAAACCCGATATAATTTTCATATCGATATGCCGATATAGACATTTAAAAAATATCTATATATCGAAAAAACGATATATCGAGGTAAAAAATCGGATGCAAGCACACTGAACTACAAGACCCAGAATGCTCATCTCTATACACAATGCACAGACCGAGGTACAAAGCCGCCATATTGTATTCACAGTCCTCGAATAAAATATACAGGTATACAAGGGCTGGGGGGTGAGAGAGACGGCTGGGGGGAGGGGGAGAGAGACGGCTGGGGGGGGGAGAGGGGGAGAGAGACAGCTGGGGGGGAGAGGGGGAGAGAGACGGCTGGGGGGGGAGAGGGGGAGAGAGATGGCTGGGGGGGGAGAGGGGGAGAGAGACGGCTGGGGGGAGTGGGAGAGACGGCTGGGGGGGGGGAGAGGGGGAGAGAGACGGCTGGGAGGAGGGGGAGAGAGACGGCTGGCGGGAGGGGGAGAGAGACGGCTGGGGGGAGGGGGAGAGAGACGGCTGGGGGGAGGGGGAGAGAGATGGCTGGGGGGAGGGGGAGAGAGACGGCTGGGGGGGGGAGAGGGGGAGAGAGATGGCTGGGGAGAGGGGTAGAGAGATGGCTGGGGGGGGAGAGGGACGGCTGGGGGGGGAGAGAGACGGCTGGGGGGACGGGGAGAGAGATGGCTGGGGGGGGAGAGAGACGGCTGGGGGGAGGGGGAGAGAGACAGCTGGGGGGGAGAAAGACGGCTGGGGGTGTGAGAGAGTCGGCTGGGGGGGGAGGGAGAAAGAGACGGCTGGGGGGGTGGTGGGGGAGAGAGACGGCGGGGGTGGGGGGTGCGAGAGAGGGACGGCGGGGGGTGGGGGGGGAGAGAGACGGGGTGGATGTGATAATATACAGATAGATAGAGATGGGGGGGATGTGAGAGAGGAGAGAGGGAGAGAGACATAGAGACACAGACAGAAAAACACAGAGATTGAGAGAGTGAGAGACAGAGAGAGAAAGATATTTACCTTCTGAGAAGATAGGCTCCGAATGCGCGCGCACCCGGAATATGCGCGCACCCGGGATGCGCGCGCACTCCGAATGCGCGCGCCGCATGCGCAGTACGGAAAAACTGAAAATATCGATATTTCGGTATATCTCGATATGAGCCCATCGATATATCTAATCGGAAAATTTCCCATATCGACGGACCCTATTCTCTACTAGGGTCCGGCGATATATCGATATATCAGTTATATCCGATATAATTTTCATATTGATATGCCGATATCGGCATTTTAAAAAATCGATATATCGAAAAAAATCAGAATGCGCGCACACTGAACTACAAGACCCAGAATGCTCATCTCTATACACAATGCACAGACCGAGGTGCAAAGCCGCCATACTGTATTCATAGTCCTCGAATACAATATACAGGTAGACAAAGGGTGGGGGGGGGTGGTGGGGGAGAGAGACAGTGGGGGGGGGAGAGACGGGGTGGGGGGAGAGACACGGGGTGGGGGGAGAGACAGGGTGGGGGAGGAGAGAGACAGGGTGTGGGGAGGAGAGATGGGGTGGGGAGATGGGGGGGTGGAGAGATGGGGGAGGGGGGGAGAGCCGGGGGCAGAGGGGGAGAGACGGGGGCAGAGGGGGAGAGACGGGGGGGATGGGGGGAGAGACGGTGGGCAGGGGGAGAGAGACGTGGGGGGGAGAGAGACGGGGTGGGGGAGAGACGGTGGGGGGGGCGAGACGGCAGGGTGAGGAGAGACGGCAGGGAGGTGGGAGGGAGACGGGGGGGGGGGAGAGAGACGAGGTGGGGGAGATGGTGGGGGGAGACGGGGGGGATGTGATAATATACAGATCGATCGATAGATAGATCGATAGATAGATCGATCGATCGATGGATAGATGGGGGGGGGATGTGAGAGAGGAGAGAGACACAGACAGAAAAACACAGAAATTGAGAGTGAGTGTGAGAGACACAGAGAGAGAGAGAGATATTTACCTCCTGAGGAGATAAGCCCCGAATGCGCGCGCACCTTCGAATGCGCGTGCACCTTGCAACGTGCGTGCTCGCGCAGTATGAAAACCCCGAAAATATCAATATATCAGTATATCTCAATATGAGCCCATCGTTATATCAAAATCGGAAAATTTCCATATCGACGGACCCTATTCTCTACCCCAAAAGGCTGTGGATGCTCAGTCAGTCCTTGAACATATTCAAGCCTGAGATTGACAGATTTCTTATGAATAAAGGGGTTAAATGATATGGGGAGAAGGCGGGTAGGTGGGAGTTCGATTAGAAGATCAGACATGATCTTATTGAATGGTGTTGCAGACTTGAAGGGCTGAATGGCCTACTCCTGCTCCTAATTTTTATGTTCTAATGTTCTCAGTGGTTAGAGCACTCACCTCACAAGCACGAGAACCTGGGTTCGATTCCCGTCCAGGGCGAAACGTTGGCCAAGTTTCCTTACTCCACACACACACATGCGCATCGGTTTACCAGCAGTCAGTGGGATTGCTTGTTGGTTAATTGGAAGGTCGTTTTCCTGAGGGTAATAGTTCCTTAAAAGCATAATAATAATTTAATCACTTAATTCCCTGACAGTTTGTGGGACACTACTGTGCGTAATTGCCTGCTGTGTTTTGCTCACAAAATATACAGTCAATTCACTTTACAGTGTGTTCTGTGAAGCGCTTTGAGACGCCTCAAAGACATGATAGTGACGATTGTTATAGTCTCCTGGTCAGAGCCTCTGCTCACTCTGAGTCTCAGTGTGTGTGTGTGTGACCCAATACAGACGGTGTGTGTGAGACTGTAATCAGTGTGAGTTGGTGTGACAGGCTGTAATCAGTGTGAGTTGGTGTGACAGGCTGTAATCAGTGTGAGTTGGTGTGACAGGCTGTAATCAGTGTGAGTTGGTGTGACAGGCTGTAATCAGTGTGAGTTGGTGTGACAGGCTGTAATCAGTGTGAGTTGGTGTGACAGGCTGTAATCAGTGTGAGTTGGTGTGTTTGTGTGTTGCAGGAGCAGCCTCCTCCGTACACACCCGCAGATGAGAAGAAAAAGAACTGAAACCACTACAACCTCTTTCCCTTTCCCTCCCTCCCTCCCTCCCTCCCTCTTTCCCTCCCTCCCTCCCTCTTTCCCTCCCTCCCTCCCTCTTTCCCTCTCTCCCTCCCCCTTTCCCTCCCTCTCTCCTGTCTGCGGTACCCAAACTAGACCGTGTGTGTGAGGATCTTAGGGGCCAAACCAGGGACCATCAGACTCTTATGTGTGTGGGTGGAGGGGGGGGGGGAGAAGTGAGAGGAGGAGAGGAGAGGGGAGGGAGAAGGAAGAGGAGAGGAGAGGAGAGGGGTAGGAACTCCCCCCACACTGTGTTTAATGTTTTCTGTATTAATAAAGTGTGTTGGATCCTGATCAGGAGGGGAGACACCCAGAGATGTTTGACAGACATCATGAGGAGGTTTAGAGTGTGATCTCCACCCTAATAGGGGCTGGGGGTAGTCTTTAGTGTTTCTAACTCTCCCCATGTGAAGCACTTTGTGAGATGATTGTTATAGCTTGTGTTCCTGCCTCAGCTCACCCCCTGCCCCCCCTCCCTGCCCACCCTCCCTGCCTCCTACCCACCCCTGCCTGCCCCTACCCTGCCCCCCTCCCTACCCCCTGCTGTGCTCTGCCCTGCCTGCCCCTGCTCGCCTCCCTGCCCTGCACCCTGCCTGCCCCCTGCCTTGCCCCCTCCCTCCCCGCCCCCGCCCCCTCCCTCCCCGCCCCCTGTTTTGGTGTCACACTAACTGTTCCTGTTGTGAAACTTTTCTTCCTGGTCAGTCAGACTCTGCATCACAGCTTTACACTGGGCTCTGCCTGAAGGGCTGTGTATGTGTGGGGGGAGAGGGGAGGGGAGAGTGTGTGGGGGTGGGGGGGGAGTGTGTGTGTGTGTGGGGGGAGAGGGGAGGGGAGAGTGTGTGGGGGTGTGGGGGGAGTGTGTGTGTGTGGGGGGAGAGGGGAGGGGAGAGTGTGTGGGGGTGGGGGGGAGTGTGTGTGGGGGGTCGGGAGGAATGGGGCGGGGGGTAGTGGGGGGAATGTGTGTGTGGGCGCGGGGGGCAGTGTGTGTGTGGGGGGGGGTGGGGGGAATGTAGGGGGGGGTGGAGGGAGTGTGTGGGGGGGGGGTCGGGGTGAGTGTGTGTGTGTTGGGAGGTGGGGGGAGTGTGTGTGTGGTGGGTTGGCAGGAGGAGTGTGTGTGTGTTGAGGTGCATGGGGGTGGGGTGGGGAGTGTGTAGGGAAGTGTGTATGGTGAGGGGGTGGCGGGGGGAGTGTGTGTGTGGGTGGTGGGGGGAGTGTGCGTTTTCCCTCCCCTCTCTCCCTCCCCTCCCCTCCCTCCCTCCTCTCCCTCCTGTAACCAACTCTCTCCCTGCTAGAGAAATCTGTGATTTACTGGAAAAAGCTACAGGAGCCAAGACACTAAATCTTTGTGCTCCCCTCTCCCCCCCCACACCCCCCAAACTATATCCCCTCTCCACCCCCCCACACATCCCACCCCAACCTGTATCCCCACCCCCATACCCCACCCCAACCTGTATCCCCCCACACCTGTGCTTTGTTTGTATCCCCCCCGCCCCATCCTCACACAGTATTTTAAATATTACTAATATTTTTGTGTGATGCTGTGCGCAATTGGCAGCCGCGTTTTGTCCATGAAATACATAGTGACTACACTTTAAAGTCTATATTGTGAAGCACTTTGAGGCGTAACAAAGACATGATGGAGGAGGTGGGGGGGGGGGGTTCGGTTTCTCAATTGCAAGGATTAGTATTAGGGAATTCCCCCTTCTCTTCCCCCATATTGTGTTTTTGATCCTGTGATACAACCTCTTTGTGGGGGGGCACGGAGTGTGTGTGAGTTGGGGAGGGGCATGGACAGTATGTTTGTGAGTTGGGCACAGGATGTGTGTTTGCGGTGGGGTGGGGGTGAAAAACGGGAGTTTAAAGATTTTGTGTGAAATAGTTCTTTAGGAATATTTTAAATAATTGTGTAAATTATAATGTCGAATGATTAATAATGCTTGAATTTCACCTGTTTGCTCTCATTCCTTTGTTCGTTCATCGATTAGTGTATAACTCACACACTGCAGCTTAATGGGGGGTGGGGGCGGGCGGGAAACACGAGTGGAAGACTTTGTATACACTTAGGTGAGTGTAGTGTGTGTGAGAGAGTGTGAGTGTATGTGTGAGAGTGTGTGTGAATGTGTTGTGAGAGAGAGAGTGTGTGTGAGAGTGCATGTGTGAGTGTGAATGTGTTGTGAGTGTGTGTGAGAGTGTGTGAGAGTGCATATGTATGAGTGAGAATGTGAGAGAGTGTGTGCGTGTGTGCGTGTGTGTGCGTGTGCGTGTGAGAGAGTGTGTGTGTGTGGGACACACTCACACGCACACGCACACACACACGCACACACTCACACACTGGTGTGTGGGTCAATAGGATTTAGAATCCTAAAGGTTCAGTGAGTGAGTGATTGGGATCTGAGCTGAGGAGAAACATCATAATAATGATAACAGTCACTTCAACCCAGTGTTGGCTGTTTGTGGGGACATCTCTGGGTGCCATTGGCTGTCGCATATCACCCACAAAACTCACAGTCACTACACTTTACTGCGCGTCCTGTGAAACGCTTTGAGACCCTCACATGGTGAGATGCTGTTTGCAAGGTTTGCCTGTGACAACAACAATAAAATTACATTTGTATAGCGCCTTTCACATCAGGAGGGTGTCCCAAGGTGCTGGACAGTTACTGCTTCAGACCTGAGCTGGGGACTGCGGTGGGGGAAGGGGTGGATTAGGAGTTGCCAGTGGGTCCAACAAAGAGGACTTGAAGGAGGCCAGGGAGCGGGCGAGGCGGAGTGACTGCGGGATGTAGTTCCAGAGGTTGGGGGCAGAATAGCTGAAGGCTCGTCCAACAATGGTTGAGCGGGTGGATCGGGGAATGTGGAGCAGGCCAGAGCCTACTGAACGGAGGAGGCGGGCAGGTTGGTGAGGGGATAGGAGGTCACGGATGTAGGGTGAGGTGAGGTTGTGGAGGCTTTGAATGTGACGACCAGGATCTTGAATTGGATCCTCTGGATGATGGGGAGCCAGTGGAGTCGGGCGATGATGGAGGAGATGGGGTCACGGAGTTTGGAACGGTAGAGGACACTGGCCACAGAGTTCTGGATTATCAGCAGCCTGTGGGGGGAGGGATTGGGAAGGCCGACCAGCAGGGCATTTGCATAATTGACCTGGGATGTAACGAAGGCCTGGATAAGGGTTTCAGCGGCTTTGGGGGTGAGGTAGTGGCTGAGTCGGAAAATGTTGATGTGAGATCCAGCCAGA
Organism: Hydrolagus colliei; assembly: GCA_035084275.1. Lineage (NCBI taxonomy): Eukaryota > Metazoa > Chordata > Chondrichthyes > Chimaeriformes > Chimaeridae > Hydrolagus > Hydrolagus colliei. The sequence goes on along the minus strand of CM068776.1, from coordinate 2,011,672 downwards.
TATGCCGGTGGACCGTGAGGCCAGATTTCAGCCAGGTGCGTTCAGCGGCTCACACCTGGCCCTGGGGGAATGGAGGTGGGTGGTGAACCAGGGTGAGGTTCAGGAATAGGAGGCAGTTTGGGAAGTGGGGGGGCAAGAGTGTTGAATGTGGTGGAGAGGGTTTTGTGGAGCAGGGTGAGTGCGGAGGAGGGGTCAGTGCAGGAGGTGGGCCAGAGGGAGTGGAGTTCGGAGGATTCCAAGGGAGCGGAGAGAGTTTGTGGGGGGATCTTCTTCAATGGGCGGTAGAAGATGGTGGTAGGTTTGGGGGTAGAGGGGAGAAGGTTAGAAGAGTTGAAGGAAATTAAGTGGTGGTCGGAGATGGCCTTGTCGTAGATGGTGACATCCGAGACACTGAGGCCTTGGGTGATCACCAGGTCCAGTGAGTGGCTGTGAATGTGGGTGACGAAGTGGATGTGGAAGGAGAGGTTGAGAGACGACAGGAGGGAGGAGAATTCTTGAGGAGGTGGAGCAAGAGATCATTGATGGCCAGGGTCTTATTGCAGAGGGAGCGGACATTTTGGAGGCCAATGCAGAGGGAGCAGTTGGCGGAAGGATGTGTGGGGAGGGGTGGGGGACCGGATGGGGCTGTACGAGTGATGGCGGGACCTTCCTCCCCGTCATGATAACTACCGCTTTCCACCTTTGGCAGACAGCCTTTCAGCCTCTCTGCCCCCACACTCTGGAACTCCATCCCACATTGCCAGACTCCGCCACTGCCTCACCCCTCAGGCTGCTGAAACCCTCGTCCACGCATTCGCCACATCAAGGCTCGACTGGAAACTCCCTCCTCGTTGGCCTTCCTGGCTCTTCACAGGCTGCAGATCATCCAGAACTCTGCAGCTTGTGTCCTCACCCGCACCAAGGTCTGTGACCACATCACTCCCTCACCCGGCTCCCCAATCCCAGAGGATCGAATTCAGGATCGTCGTCCTCACTTTCAAGGCCATTCACACATCGCCTTTTCATAGATTCATAGATTCATAGAATTTTACGGCACAAAAGGAGGCCATTCGGCCCATCTAGTCTGTGCCGGCTCTTTGAAAAGAGCGATTCAATCCCACTGCCCTGCCCGCTCCCCATAGCCTAATAGACCTGTTCTCCCTAAATAAAGATCTAATTCCCTTTTAAAAGTTGTTATCGAATCAGCCTCCACCACCTTTTCAGGCAATGCATTCCAGATTCGAACAACTCGCTGAGTGAAAAAATTTCTCCTTAGCTCCCCTCTACTTCGCCTTGAAACTATTTTAAATCTGTGACCATGAGTCACAGATTCGCCCACGAGTGGAAATAGTTTTTCTCTATTTGCCCTGTCGAAACCCCTCATGATCTTATAAACCTCTATTAGGTCTCCCCTCAATCTTCTCTGCTCCAGAGAGAATAACCCTAGCCTCTCCTCATAGCTGAAGTCCCTCAATCCTGGCACCATCCTGGTAAATCTTCGCTGCACCCTTTCCAATGCCTTCACATCCTTTCTGTAGTGTGGTGACCAGAATTGAACACAGTATTCCAGCTGAGGCCTCACCAAAGTCTTATAGAGGTTAGTCAGCACTTCCTGACTTTTGTACTCTATACCCCTATTTATAAAGCCTAGTATCCCATATACCTTCTTAACAGCCTTGTCTACCTGTCCTGCCACCTTCAACGAGTCACTAACACAAATCCCCAGGTCTCTCTGTTCCTTTACACCATTTAAAATTGTACTATCTAGCCTATATTGCCTCCCTTCATTTCTTCTCCCAAAATGCATCACCTCACACTTCTCTGCATTAAACTTCATCTGCCATGTGCCTTGCCCCCTTATATCTCTCTAACCTGCTGTCCCGCTATGAACCTCCCTACCCCTCCGTTCAGCAGGTTCTGGCCTGCTCTGTGTCCCTCGCCCGACCCACCCTACCATCAGTGGATGGGCTTTCAGCCGCTCTGCCCCCACACTCCGGAACTCCATCCCACAGTTCCTTCACCTCGCTCACTCCCTCGCCTCCTTCAAGGCCGGTCTCAAGACCCTCCTCTTCGATCGTGCCTTCTGCTGCACTCCCAACTCTCTCCCTCCCTTCTCCCCTGCCCCCACACTTGCTCAGATCCTGAACCCTGACTGTTTAGCACTTGGGACATGCTCCCGATGTGAGGCTCTCTATAAATGTAATCATGTTGTTGAAGGAGGCTAGGGAAGGTTGAGGCAGCGGAAGTGTGGGAAGGCAGTCCAGAGAATAGGGGCAAAGTGACTGAATGATGAGCAGAGAGGGTGGGGGAAGAGACAGGGTCAAAGGTGTGTAGTGGGGTGTTGATGTTGGGAGAGAGGTAATGGAGCGGTGGACGGGGTAGAGGTGGCTGAACAGATCCCCTCAATTTTTGATTTGAGGAAGTCCAGCATCTCCTCACAGTTGGAATTGGAGGACAGGGTGGGTGAGGTGTGGGAGGGCGGGTGGAGGAGATGGTTTTTGGTGGAGAAGAGGATCCTTGGCCTCCCAAGATTAATTTGGAGAAGTAGGAGAACGTGGCAGAGACCAGGGCAGAGAAGTAGGCCTTAGTGTGATCCAGCCAAGTCTGCGATAGACAGTTAGTTTGGATTTGGTCCAAACATGTTCGGCAGCTCAAACTTGCACCTGAGGTATTGGAGATGGCAGGTGTATCGGGCATTTACGGGAGTAAGAGGCGGTTCATGAGGTGATGGAGGAAAGGGAGTAGAGGATGGGGGAACAGGGATTTGTGGACAAGGGAGAGTGAAGAAGGTAGGTCAGTTAGTGAGGGCCAGAGGGTGGGGTGGGTAAGGGATATTTTTCCAAGGTGATGGTAGAGGTTTGATTTGGGGGAAGGTCTGGGGGTGTCTGGGGGTTAAGGATGTTCAATCAATCAGTCAATCAATCAATCAATCAATCAATCAACCAACCAACCAACCAACCAACCAACCAACACTTACATTTATATACAATACTGCATAGCGATTTCACGTTGAGAGGATGTCCCAAGGCACTACAGTGAAGTAGGGATAAGGGCAAGTGGGGAGAGGTCGGGGCAGGGGGAAGAAGAATAGGAAAACCGATTGTATATTTGTGGGCGAAACGCGGCAGCCAAATTGCGCACAGCAGCGTCCCACAAACAGCCACAGAAATGGGTCCAGGGGAGAAAGGGGGAAAAAAGGGTAAGAGGGAGACGGAGGGAAAGGTGGAGTGGGGTAAGGTCAGGGAGGAAGAGGGGCGAGAGAGGGGGTAAGAGGGGAGAGGGAGGGAATGGTGGATGGGGGGCAAGATCAGGGAAAAAGGGGTAAGGGGAGAGAGGGGGGGAATGGGGAGAGAAAGGGGGTGGGGGCCAGTGAGGGGGGAGGGCAGAGGGCCAGGGGGCGGGGGGGGGGGTGAGGCCAGAGGACAGCGGACGGCCAGTGGGGTGGGGGGGGGGACGTGGAGGCTGGGTGGGGGGAATCAAACAACAACAATAAACAACAAAATCACCAGCAATAACAACAGCCCAGTCACAGCTCCTTATCCTCGCCACCGCCTGGACTATCTTTAAAATGGCGGCAAACATGTCCCAGTGCGGTGACAGCCCCAAACAGACCGGCTCCTCAGGTGAGGACCTGGTGCCGGCCCTGGTGCCTGGGTCACGGCGTGTCTGGCCAGGTCGCCCGGCAGCAGCCGCCTCACCACCGTCTGGATCTCCAGCGACCAGATGATCCGCCGCTGGCAGCACCGGCCCCGGCAAAAGGCCTCGCAGGGGAACCGCCCCAAGATGTTGTTGTTGAGCGAGTTCCCCATGTTCATGGCCGATGTTGGGGCGGCCCTGCCCCAGCTCCCCCACCGCAGACACACGGTGAGCAGCTCTGCCTCCTGTACATATGGTTTTGATTTCCGCCACCGCCATCTTGAATCTGTTCCTGAGGTGGAGCCCCCTGACTGAGGTGGAGCCCCCTGACTGAGGTGGAGCCCCCTGACTGAGGTGGAGCCCCCTGACTGAGGGAGAAGGTGAGAATCTAACCCTGGGATCTGACCCTCGGACCCGAGCCCTGCCACATTCGTACCTTAAGCTGATTGGGGGACAGTGCGGCCGCGTTTCACCCACAAACATGCAGTCAATTCACTTTACAGTGGGGAGGGGGTGAGGTGACTAGGCACAAGCGAAAAGGAAGGTCTTGAGGAAGAGATGACAAGGGTGTGAAGCCAAGAGGCTCAGTGGTCAGAGCCCTGGCCTCACTCGCTCGCCAGCCACTGTCCTGCAGCTCGGTGGTTAGAGCCCTGGCCTCGCAAATGAGAGACCTGGGTTTGATTCTCCGGGCGGGAAGGTCAAATTTCCTTACTGTACATACACACACACGCGCACACACACACACACAGTAAATAGGAACCCAGTTGATAGTCGATTGGAAGATTTTTTTCCGGGAGAAATAATCCCTCATAGAAGATGAATAATAAATTGGTCACTCGATCCACAGCTGTTAGTCACTGTCCTCGATGCTGTGCACAGTTGGCTGCTGTGTTTTTCCTACTTTATAGTATATGCTGTGAAGTGCTTTGAGACGTCTCGACGACATGAAAAGGCCCTTTAATAATAATCCTTGCATTTGATACAGCGCCTCATCAAGTCTTCTAGACGTCTCACAGCCCTTCACAGCATAGACAGTAAAGTGAATTGACTGTATATTTGTGGGTCAAAAGTGGCAGCCAATTGCGCACAGCAGCACAGCAAACATTCTTGGATTGAAAATCACCCAAAAAATGTTTTGAGGGATTACTTTCAGGCGGGTAGAGTAAGGAAACTTGCCCAAGGTTTCGCCCAACTTGGCTTAACATCTCACCTCTGCCAGGGGGTTGAAGGGTGGGAGACGGGCGGGTTGGTTGGGGGTTATGAGGTTGCAGATGTAAGGTGGGGCAAGGTTGTGGAGAACTTTGAATGTGAGGGCCAGGATCTTGAATTAGATCCTCTGGTTGAAGGGGAGCCAGTGGTGTTGGGCCGAGGATGGGGGAGATGGGGTCACGGAGCTTGGAGCGGGAGAGGTGGAGCTTTCGAAGGACTCTGAGACGCTGTCCGGCGTGGAGGGCGCTATATAGATCAAAGTAGTTGTTGTTGAGAGTACACGGGTTGCAGAGTTCAGGATGATCTGTAGCCTGTGGAGGGAGGAATTAGGAAGCCCGACTATTGGGCTTAACAATCCCGTAGCCCAGCATCGCTCGCTGATCTGAGATGGATGGAGGGAGTGATGGAGGTGAGAGAGAGAGAGATGGAGGGAGGGAGGGAGGGGATGTAGTGAAGACGTGGATAAGGGTTTCAGTGGCCTGAGGGGTGAGGTATGGTGGAGTCGGGCAATATTGCGGAGGTGAGGGAAGGTAGAGCGGGTCATGGCTTCGAATTAGGGGAAGAAAAACAGCTGAGGAACAAACAAGACACCCAGGTTCCTGACTGTCTCAATGAGGGGGAGAGTGTGAACAACCAGGGGAATGGAAAAACACCACAAAACAGGAGAGAGAAAGACAGAGAGAGAGACAGAATGAGAGAAAGGGAGACAGAGAGAGAGTGAGTGAGAGAAACAGAGTAACAGAGAGAGGGATGGAGTGAGAAAGAGAGTGGCAGAGAGTGAAGAGAGACGTAGGGAATGTGAAAAACGCAGAGTCTGTGTGTGTGTGTGTGTGAGAGGAAGTGTGATAGATACAGAGCAAGGAGAAAGATCTGGTGCTGACTTGGGGAAATGGGAACTGTTAAGGCAAGTTAACCAGGTTAACTGCAGCCAATCACGAGATAATTGACTGATCGGGAGGAAGAGAGAGAGAGAAGGTGATCGATTTAGTTTGAGGAGACGGAGAGTGAGACCAAGGCATGAGAGAGAGAGAGAGAGAGAGAGAGTCACGGGGAAGGAGGCAGTAAGTCAGTGTCTGGGGTTTGAAGGGTTACAAAAGAGAGAAAGTGAGAGAGAGGGCAGTGACGGTTATGAAACTGAAACTTGAGTTTCCTGGAAAGTTGGTACTGTGGGTGTTTTTGCTGTTACTCAGACCTCACTGGTTAGACTAACGCAGTAACTTGGTTACGAGCCCCTCTCTCTACAGCTTTCTGTCTCGTCTCGGGTCAGAAACCCTGACTATCCAGCATCTCGGGATGTCCTCAATGCGAGGCTCGGGACACGTGGGATTTTGCTGCTGATCTTGTCCCAGACTCAAACAGACACAAAATTGACTTAAGCTGGAATGTCAGCCAGCCAGCAACCTCCCTCCCTCCCTCCATCTCTCTCTCTCACCTCCATCACTCCCTCCATCCACCTCAGATCAGCGAGCGATGCTGGGCTACGGGATTGTTAAGCTTTGGGACAAAATTCAAAGTTTAACGGTCAACAAAACTGAGCTGGTGAGTTCATGTTATCTGTCTGTCATCTCTCTCTCTCTCTCTCTATCGCTTGCTCTCTGTCTTCCATTTAAACTAACAGTCCTCGCATTCCAGACTTGATCACATCTTATTCTTATTCACAAATAAATGTCAATTTGGTCATTTCAACCCACGGCTGTCTGTGGGGACGCTGCTGTGCGCAATTGGCTGCTGCTTTTCACCCACAAATATATATTCAGTCAATTCACTTTACAGTATTCTGTGAAGCGCTTTGAGATATAGTCTAGAAGACGTGATAAGGCGCTGAATCAGATGCCAGGATTATTATTATTATGTCTGTAGCTTCAAGAGGAACATAGAAATGGTGTTTTGTTTGCCAAGCCGGGTGTCTGAAACACATGGAAACCCGTCCTGTAGCTCAGTGGTTAAAGCGCTTACCAGTGTGAGACCTGTAAACCCTGGCTCGGTCCCGGCATCCGCTCTGAGACACCGTGCGGCGCGGACGGCGCGATATAAATCAAAGTTGTTGCCGTTGTTCGAACCCAGGGTGAAACATTGAGAAAGTTTCCTTACTCCACACACTCACACACTCACACACACACACACTCACCCACACAAACTCACACACACGCCTAATAATAATCCATCCCCAAAAACCACAATAATAAAATTGTTCATTTTGATTCACAGCTATTTGTGGGACACTGCTCTGCTCAATTTGAGGCCGCGTTTCACCCACAAATATATAGTCAGTTCACTTTACAGTATATTATGTGAAGCGCTTTGAGACGTCGATAAGATGTGAAAAGCTCTATATCAAATACAAGGATTATTATTATTATCATTAAGAGTCTCCAAACCCAACTGAGAATTCCTTGCATCCCACATACACATGGAAACCCCAGAGACACATTGTTGGGATGGGATGCGCTCTCTCTCTCTCTCTCTCTCTCTCCCTGGAGGGATACATCCCCTAATTCCTGTCGGTATTAGGCGCCAAGGCTGTGGTGGGTGGGGGGGGGGGAGCCCAGAGTGTGTTTTGGGGTAACTGCTGGAGTCTAACCAGCTGAACCCACACAATAGCCTGGCCACTGAGAGAGAGAGAGAGAGAGAGCTGTGTGGCCAGGCTTTCCCGCTGCTTATCCAGCTAGGACCACCCTTCCAGTTGGTTAGTTAGTTAGTTAGAGACCATCACAGAATGGGGGGGGAGGGGGGGAGCTGACATTCTGTTGTGAAACATAGTCACCCTGGGGGCAGTTCAGCTCCCAGGAACCTGCGCTTACTCCCCTCACCCCCTCTCACCTCCCCTCGTCCCCCACTTCCCTTCTCTCCCCCATCCCCTCTCCCCCCTCTCCCCTCCTCTACCCCATCCCCTCCCCCGATCCTCTCCCCCATCCCCTCCTCTCCCCCCTCCCCACCGTTCCCCTCCATCACCTCGGAGACAGTGAAGAAGTGAAGTGAGCAGAGCCCTGAGATCGTGGATTGAAGTCACTGAATCGAAACTAACTGACTTGGCAAAGATTCCCCCCCAAACTCCCCCCCCAACTCCCCCACTCCAGGCTGCCTCCCCAGCACAGCCCCAGGGGGAGAAAGGAGAGAGGTGGAGGGGAGAGAGTGAGAGAGCAACCGCATTGTCAGGGTGACGTCCTTCAGTTGAGATATTAAACCTCCCTCAGGTTCCCAGCTCTAAAGAAGTTTATTTAAAACAACAATAGCTGTGGGACGTCTCAACAACAATAATAATCTGGCGTTTGACCAGAGCCTGATAACATTTCCTAGACTATCTCACAGCGTATACTTCACAGGATACACTGTAAAGTGGAATTGACATTTGTGGGCAAAACACGGCAGCCAATTGTGCTCAGCAGTGTCCCCCCCCCACACAACAGCCGTTGGTTGAAATGACCAATTTATTATTGTTTTTCTTGAGGGATTATTATCAGGTTGTGTGTGTGTGTCTGTGTTTGTCTGTGTGTGTGTGTGTGTCTGTGAGTATGGGTGTCCTGTGTGTGTCTGTGAGTATGGGTGTCTGTGTGTGTGTGTTTGTGTGTATGTGTGGAGTAAGGAAACTTGCTCAAGTTTTCGCCCTGACCTGCTGGGAATCGAACCCAGGGTCTCTCACTTGTTGGGATGCTGCCGTTGTTTTCGCCCACAATGATACAGTCACTTTACTGTTTACAGTATATCGTGTGAAGCGCTTTGAGATGTCACAATGATGTGATATGGGATACATCAAATGCAAGGATTATTATTATTTATAGAATCATAGAATGATTATTGTCTGATCCTCTCTCACTCTCTCTCTCTCTCTCTCTTTTGAAGACTTGTGGAACTCCGTCCCGCCGCTCCTCCCCCTCACTTCCTCCTTTTTCCTCCTCAAGGCGATCTCAAGACCTTCCTCTTCGACCGCGCCTTCGGCTGCCCCACTAACCTCACCCCTCTCCCCCCTCTCCTTCCCCCCTCGCCCGCCCTTTCCCCCCCCGTTCAGGCTTTGGGACGTCCTCCCGACGTGAAGGGCGCTGTATAAGTGCAATTTTGTTGTTATGTTGTTGTTGTTGTTTCTTTACTCTCACACTCTCGCTCTCTCTGTCTCTCTCTCTGTCTCCCCCACCACCCCGCTGTCTCCCACTCCCCCTTTAATGCTCTCAATCTCTCTCTCATGCTCTCGGTCTCTCTCTCTCTCCCTCTGTCTCTCTCTCAGGCTGTTTCTCATGCTCATTCTCTTTCCCTTTTAGTTTCACGCTCTATCTGTTTCTCTCCTCTCTCCCCCTCCCTCACCCCCCCTCCCTCCCTCCCTCTCACTCTCTCTCTCTTTCTCTGGCAGGCGGGGTGATGCCCCTGGTCTGGTCTGGCTGTGGCTGTGGCTGAGATGGTCGGGGGGCCGGGGGGGCCAAGGGGGGGTTGGGTGGCGGGGAGGCTGGGGTGGGGGCTGGGGGGCGGGGAGGCCGGGGGGGGGGCTGGGGGGGCGGGGGGGCCGGGCTGGGAGGGCCCTGGAGTCTGAGGGCCGTTTCCGCCTGTTCCGAGGGTCGGAGCTGAGGGTGGTGGAGAGCTGTATGGGGAGACTGGCCGAGGGCGGCTTCTACTGGGGGTCTGTGGGGTGGGGCTGCTCACGCTCTGCTCTGGGGGGAGGAGGTGGGGACCTTCCTGCTGAGGGACAGTCGGCAGCCGGACAGTCTGTTCACCCTGAGTGTGCGGGGTTGGGGAGGGGCCGGTCAGTGTGCGGGTGGGTTTCGAGGCCGGGAGCTTTGCCCTGGAGCCGGAGTTGACGTTCCCCTGTGTGGTGGAGCTCCTGAATTATTACTCCCAGCGCGGACCCCACTCCCCACTCACCCTCCCTGGGGGGGGTCTCTCTCCCCCTGACCCGCCCCCTGTGCCGGCCCGCGGTGCCCCCCCTCCAGGCTCTCTGTCGCAGGAACCTTCGTCAGGACCTTTGGCCGCGAAGGCCTCGACTCCCCTCCCCTGCCCCCAGCCATACGCTCCTACATCAACAGATTCCCATTTATAATCTGACTCCGTCCCTCCCTCCCTCCCTCCCTCCCTCCCTCCCGCCCTCCCTCCCTCCTCCCTCCCCTACCCCCCCCCAGCTCAGGGTCTGCCCCCCACCACCCCAGTGTTTGTTCTGAGGCGCTATCCTAGTTGAAGGCGCTGTGCTAAATACCAATTATTGTTGGCCTCACAGTGTGTGAGAGGCCAGAGCTTACAGTGTGAGAACCGTTAGTAAAATTGATTCTGATCAGATTGACGTCTGTGTTTGTGTTAGTGTCTGTTCAGTGGGCTCCAGTCTGCTCCCCCACTCGACCTCCGCTACTATCGGTGGCCAGGCTTTCAGCCTCTCTCTCTGCCCCCCCACACTCTGGAACTCCATCTCACAGAACCCTTCACCTCGTTCCCTCCCTCGCCTCCTTCAAGGCCTGTCTCAAGACCCTCCTCTTCGATCTTCTGCTGCCCTCCCAACTCTCTCCCTCTCCTCCCAACTCTTTCCCTCCCCTCCCGGACTCTCTCCCTCCCCTCCCAACTCTCTCCCTCCCCTCCCAACTCTCTCCCTCCCCTCCAACTCTCTCCCTCTCCTCCCAACTCTCTCCTCTCCTCCCAACTCTCTCCCTCTCCTCTCAACTCTCTCCCTCTCCTCCCAACTCTCTCCCTCCCCTCCCAGCTCTCTTCCTGCCCTCTACCCCTGTCCCGCACCCAATTGTTCAGCTCCTTGGGGCGTCCACCCGATGTGAAAGGGGCTATATAAATATAATTTTGTTGTTGTTGAAACTGTAGCCACACACACTCACACACACACAGCCACACACTTACACAGAGACCCACTCACACACAGAGCCACACACGAACCCACACACACAACCAAATACACACATAGCGCGCACACACACAGCCAAACGTGCACACAGCCACACACATATGCTGTATCCTTTGAGACATTGTGAAGACGTGATAAAGCTTTATTATTATTATTATCATCACGCCCACCAGAGACCGTGTATAATTCAGGCGTTGCCGGGAACACTCAGCAGGTCAGGCAGCATCTATGGGAGAGAGGAAATGGAGTAGAACTCACTTGCCCTCCCTCCACAGGAGCTGCCTGACCAGCCCGAGTGTTCCCAACCCCTGCTCCGCCCCCAACCCACCATCGGCGGGCGAGCCTTCAGCCACTCTACCCCCAACCTCTGGAACTCCATCCCACAGTCCCTCCGCCTCACCCCCTCCGTGGCCTCCTTCAAGTCTCGCCTCAAAAATCTCCTCTTCGACGGTCCCATCTGTCACACCAAACCTCCTCCTTTCCCTCCCTCCCCCCTCCCTCCCCGACCTCAGCTCGGGTCTGAAACACTGACTGTCCAGCGCCTTGGGCCGTCCTCCTGACGTGGCTGACGGTGTGTAAGGTGTTGCTGTGTGAGGCCAGTCCTGGTCACTGAGCAGTGAGGCTGGGGGGGTGAGGCTGGGGGGGTGAGGCTGGGGGGGGGCTGGGGGGTGAGGCTGGGGGGGTGAGGCTGGGGGGGTGAGGCTGGGGGGGCCGAGGCTGGGGGGCTGGGGGGTGAGGCTGGGGGGGTGAGGCTGGGGGGGGTGAGGCTGGGGGGGGGTGAGGCTGGGGGGTGGGGTGGGGGGGCGGCTGTGGGAGGGGCTGGGGGGATGGGTGGTGTGTTGGGAGAGGGGTGTGGTGGGGGGGCTGGGGTGGAGGCTGTGGGGACGACGACTGGGGGGGAGGCTGTGGGTGGGGAGAGGGGGGGTGGGTAACTGTGAGGGGGGTGGGGGAGGATCTCAGGCTGTTTGTTGTGTCAGAACCAACGACAGATAAGATCAAGTTACCAAGAAATTCAGATCCTGATGTGGTCAGCCCTGACCTACTTACACTGACACTCACACACCATACAGTCACAACACCCATACACTCACACCGAGAGGCTCTCACCCAGTGCACTGAGCATCCAGCCTCCCCAACACACACACACACATACACAAAAAGTCACACACAAACACCCTGCACATACACACACACTCACTCACACACAGCCATACACACACTCAACACAACAATATCAATTGATATAGTGCCCTCTGCGCCGGGCGGTGTCTGGGGGGGGGGGGAGGTGACCAAAGGTCAAAGAGAAAGGTCTTTAACTGAGACCTGAAACTGGAAAGAGAGAGAGAGATGGGGGGGGGGGGGTGGGGGGGGGGGAGTGTGTGCACACCCCCACACAATAACAAAATGACATTTGTATAGCGCCTTTCACATCAGAAGTGTGAAGTTGTAATTTTTTGTTCGTTCCCAGAACCGTTGTCTTACAAACAGACCATACACCGTGGATAAGGAAATGTAAAGTTTATTTGCTATAGCAAGAGCTGATTCCCAGAAGTCAACAGTCTCCAAGTAGAGTACCTGACAGTCAAAAGAATGAGCTGCCGTTGTCCGTAAACGCAGCGTTTTTATACATGAGAAAAGGCAGGGGGTTGCAGTACTTTTGTTAGAGAGACATGGAGTAATTTATGTCAATATTCAAATAGTTGTTGGAACCATGTGATTGATAATACTTTTGTAACTGACGTAAATTACTCCATGTCTCTCTCACAAGGTTAAATGTTATCTACTGATTAGTTCTTCACATGCTGAGTTTTTACTAAGGATTAAGAAAATATAATTGCCACGTGGTATGTGCTTCATTAATATCGTTGTCTAAATCATGCAAGATATATTTCTAAAGCTACGTTATAAAATTTTACTTTTAAACTTTGTAATACAGGGCAATTAAAATAAAAGGAAAAGGGGGTGTGGGAGGGGGGGGGGGGGGGGGGGGGGGTGAAAAGACCAGGTTCGGAACGATTCAGGCGAAAACAAGCTTATCTCCAGATGGTGTCCAGTTTAGACAATGTCAAGGTTTGCCTGGAGTTACTGTTTTCTCTTGCCCCGTGAAATACTCAGATGAGGATGCGACCTGGCATTGTGCCCGAGTCTGCGTTTCTCAGGACTTGGTTTTCTATGTTTAATTGGGTTAAATAGTATAGAAGTTGTATCTAGGCATAAATGGCTAAATTTTACAATTTCACAGAAGGATGCCCCAAAACACACCACACACATACACACACACACATACATTACACACACACCATACACACACACCATACACACACGCACCACGCCAGGGCTCTCTATCCCCACATCACTCAGCCTGTGGTTCCCTCGCTCCCTCTCTCGCCTGCCATTCACAACGTTGTGGGTTTAAGCTTCATGTCAGTGTCTCTGAGCTCACAGTACACACCAAAGGCTCCAGGAAGCGAGCTCTCTGCCCACCCCCTCCACTCCCTCCTCCCCCACCTCCCCTCCCTCTCCTCCCCTCACCAAACCCCTTCCACTCCTCCAAACCCCACCACCATCCCCTCCTCAGTCTCCCCCACTCCCCCTCAACAACTTTGATTTATTTATATAGCGCCGGTGTCTCAGAGCGTTTCCCCCCCTCCACTCCCTCCTGTTGGTCTCCCCTCCTCCATAAAATCCAGCTCGTACAGAATTCTGCCGCCTGCATTCCCACCCGCACCAAACTCCCGCTCCCCCCCATTACCCCCCAGTCCTCACCAGACTTCACTGGCTCCCTGTCCCCAGCCATCAGTACGAACCCGTTTATTGTTGGTGGGCGGATGACTTTTCTGGGGGAATAATTCTTTTAAAAATAATATAACAGTAAATGGGGTCATTTCAATCCCCACCTGTGTGTGGGGGGACACTGCTGGGCACAATTGGCTGCCGTGTTTTGCCCACAAATATACAGTCACTTCACTTTGCAGTATATTCTGTGAAGCGCCTTGAGACACAGTCTAGAAGACGTGAAAAGCGCTGTATCAAATGCCAGAATTATTATTATGTATTACAATCCTTTGCCTTTGACACCGTAGAGACCACGCAATCCTCCTCCACCACCTCTCCCTTCCTCCTCAACCTGCAAGGGCTCTGTCCTTGACTGGTTCTGGTCATACCTCTCACATCGCCTTCACTCCAACGGCTTTTCCTCCAGCCCCTCGCACAGTCCCATGCGGCGTTTCCCCAGGGCTCTGGTCCTTTGGCCCCAGCTCTTCACCCTCTACACTCTCCCCCTCTGGGCGACATCATCTGCAGACATGTGGGCAAATTTCCACATGTATGTGGATGACACCAACTCTATTCTCAACTCCAGGACTACCAGAGTCCAGGCAACATCAGCATCCAAGGCTGCTCTCTCCACCTCTCTAAGCAGTCAGGAATCTGGGGCGTCTTGTTTGACCCCTGAACTGTCCTTCCTCCCCCCACACCTGTGCCTTCCCAACCACCTTCATAACATTGCCAGACTCCGCCACTGCCTCACCGCTCAGGCTGCCCAAAACCCTCGTCCAAGCATTCATCACATCAAGGCTGAGACGCTGTCCGGCGTGGAGTGAGAGTGAGTGAGTGAGGGAGGGGAGCTACATACAAGTTATTGTTGCTGTTGTTGTTGTTGCTGGGCTATTGTTATTGTTTTTTGTTGTTTATGGTTATTGTTTGATTCCCCCCCCCCCCCCCCCCCCGGCCTCTCCCCCTCTTCTTCTTTCCTCACCTCCCTTCCCCCTTTCTCTCCCCCCTTTCTCTCCCCCCCTTTCTCCTTCCCCCCCTCTCTCCACTTATCCTCTCTCCCCCCTTCCTCCCCTGGCCCCACTTCCATGACTGTTTGTGGGACACTGTTGTGCACATTTGGCTGCCGCGTTTCACCCCTAAATATACAGTCAATTTTCCTACTTTCCTTCTCCAACTACGACCCCTCCCCCA
>CM068776.1:1885059-1996858 GCA_035084275.1 Hydrolagus colliei | reverse complement strand
GAATTCTCTACCCCAAAGAGTTGTAGATGCTCAGTCCTTGAACATATTCAAGACTGAGACTGATAGATTTCTTGTGGACAAAGGGGTTAAAGGATATGAGGATAAGGCGGGTAGGTGGAGTTAGAATAGATCAGCCATGATCTTACTGAATGGCAGGGCAGGCTCAGGGGCCAAATGGCCTACTCCTGCTGCTTGATTTTATGTTCTTATGTTCTTATGTTGATTGGCTCCCAGTGGTTACCCCAACACTCATTCTGGGCTTCCCCCACCCCTCCTCCAAGACTTTGCTCTCACCAACCTGCGCCTAATACTCCCCAGAATTAAGTAAACAGGAAGTGCATCCCTCCAGGGAGAGAGAGAGTGAGAGAGAGCGCATTCCATCCGAACAATCTATCTCTGGGGTTTCCATGTGTAGGTGGGATGTAAGGAATTCTAAGTTGGGTTTGGAGAGTTTTAAGCTATATTGATGGGTTTCCGGGTGTGTCAGACACCCGGTGATAACGGTGACGGGTTTCTGTGTGTGTCAGACACCTAGCTGATCACAGTGAAGGGTATCCGTGTGTCAAACACCCGGTTGAATTCTGATTATGCACCAATTTTAACATTCACATCACATCAATACTATGTCAGACAAAAATAACATTTCTCCCATTTCATGCCAGGAAGATGTCTCAAAGCGCTGGTTTGACTGCAAATAGAACAGCACTCACTAAAATGAAAGATAGTCCTTGCATTTGGTATTGCGCCTTATCACATCGTTGAGAGGTCTCAAATCGCTTCAAAGGAGTGGATTAACTGTGTATTTTTTTTGATGAAATGGAGCAGCCAATTTGCACACAGCAATATCCCATAATATCCAATAATGAACACCTTTTAAAATAACTCCCAATGCCCATGAAAAGGCTTCCCCTGAGACCCTCACAAGGGCCTTCTCATCCACAGACCTCCTATCCCTCTGGCTATCCACCTGCAGGGATCTGGAAGCAGCCGTCCAGCTGCTCCATGATCTCCTCTCCTCCACCTTCAATTCTCTTGTGTCCCTGAAATCCAGGACCATCTCCAAACCCACCCGACCCCCCAGTACAGTGGCCATCTCCGCTCCCTGAAATCTCATACCTGGCTGCTCGAGCGCAAGTGACAGAAAACCGGTCTGAGAGTTCACCATAGCTGTGGCTCGGGCATCTTCACAGCTATCGCTATTCGTTGTCGTATGCGAAAATGGTGTACTACTCCAACATCATCCTGGTGGCCCAAAACAACTCCAAGGTCCTTTTCTTCACCAACCACCACCACCGCCCCTCAATCATCCTCAATCTTCACATCCAACGCCAAGTGCAAAGAAGTCATGGACTTTGTTACCACCAATATCAATAACATCCGCCTGTCAGCTTCATCCTCCTGTCCTTTGCTGCCCACCACCATCCCCGTTCCATCTCCCTCATCCACCCCGTCATCAGCTTCTACCATGACCCCCATCCTGGATGTGGAGTCCTGTAGCTCAGTGGTTAGAAAACTCATCTTATAATAACAAACTACAACAACAAAATTGTTTTCACGTCAGAAGGATGCCCAAAAGTGCTGGACATACACAAAGTGCTCAGCCTGGCTCGCTCCCTCCCTCCCTCCCTCCCTCCCTCCCTCCCTCCCTCCCTCCCTCCCTCCCTCCCTCCCTCCCTCCCTCCCTCCCTCCCTCCCTCCCTCCCTCCCTCCCTCCCTCCCTCCCTCCCTCCCTCCCTCCCTCCCTCCCTCCCTCCCTCCCTCCCTCCCTCCCTCCCTCCCTCCCTCCCTCCCTCCCTCACTCACTCACTCACTCACTCACTCACTCACTCACTCACTCACTCACTCACTCACTCACACACACACACACACACACACAGAGTGACTGAGCCAGGCTGACACACAGACATACACGCAGCAACTGCAACACATACAAGCAAGAGACCTGGGTTCAATTCCAGGCAGGGTGAAACCTTGGGCAAGTTTCCTTACTCTACACGTCTGATAATAATCCCTCAAAAGAAAATTGGTCATTTCAATCCTCGACTGTTTGTGGGACACTGCTGTGTACTATTGGTTGCCATGTTTTTTGCTCATATATATTCAGTCAATTCACTTTCCAGTATATTCTGTAAAGTGCTAGAGACGTCTAGAAGATGTGAAAAACGCTATATCAAATGCAAAGATTATTATTATCCTACATTCCTTCTTCCCCATCTCTCCCTCCTCCCTCTCATCCACCAACACCACTGGGAAACCCACCACCTGCTGCCTCGACCCCCTTCCCACCAACTCGCTGATCACCCAGCTCCCCCTCCTCTGCCCGCTGCTGGCAGACACCATTAATCAGTCCCTCTCCTCAGGATGAATACCTGTCCCCCTCAAAACGGCTGTCATCATGCCGCACCCCTTAGAAAACCTACCCTCGATCCCTCAAACCTCAGCCATTACAACAACAACAACAAAATTACATTTATAGAGTGCCTTTCACCTCGGGAGGACATTCCTACCTCAACCTGTCCTTCATTGCAAAAGTTTTAGAACGCATTGTTGCCAACCAACTCCATGCACACCTCTCCTCCACCTTTTTTGAACCCCTCTAGTCCAGCTTATGCCCTTCCCACAGTTCAGAGACTGTGCTGGTGAAGGTCACAAACAGTATCCTCGCTAACTATAACCAGGGCTCTCTCTGCCTCCTTGTCTTCCTGGACCTCTCCGCCACCTTTGATACACCTTTTCCCCCACCCCTCCAGCCATCCCGATTCACCTCCAGTCCTCCGTCATCCAATTCAGTGGGACTGCACTCGCTTGGTTCGAGTCCTACGTCACAAACCGCCAGCATGATGGATTTTCCTCCCACTCTCACCCAGTCACCTGCGGGGTACCCTAAGGATCCATCCTTGACCATTTATCTTCCACATGTATGCGGATGACACTCAAATCTACTTTTCCACCACAAATTTTTACCCCTAATCCCCTGATGTTCAGTCAGCCTGTCTGTCGGACAGCAAGATCTGAATAAACGCAAACATCCTGCAGCTACTGTTGACAAGACAGCGGCGATACTCTTTGGCTCTCGTCGACATCTTCAGTTACATGGCTCTCAGCCCCTCCACCTTCCCCCAAAACTCTCTGAACCCACACGCAACCTAGATGTCAGGTTTGACCCCCAATTATTCTTCCTCCCCCACATCCAGTCCCTCATCAGCACTGCCTTCTTCCAACTCCACCACATCACCCAATATCTCCGCCAATATCTCACCTCAAAAGCTGTCAAAACACTGATCCATGCCTGTGTCACCTCTCGGCTGGTCCATTCCAACGCTCTCCTCGCTGCCCGCCACCATTCACAAAATCCAGCTGATACAGAACTCCTCTGCCTACATTCTCACCTGAACGAAACTTTGCTTCCCATTTACCCCAGTCCTTGTCAGACTTCACTGGCTCCCTGTCACAGAGTGGATCCACTTCAAGATTTTCATTCTTGTGTTTAAATCCCTCCACTCCTCTGCACCCCCCTACCTCTTTAACCTCCTCTCCCCTAGTCTGATACCCGCTGCCACTGCTCCACTGGGTCCGGCCTCCTCTCAGTCAACCCGAATCCTCTGCTCCACCATCAGCGGCTGTGCCTTCAGAAGCTACATCTCTGCTATTTTGAAGCACTCTGAGACGACGTTTGGCGTGGAGGGCGCTTTATAAATCCAAGTTGTTGTTGTTGCTGTCCTAGTTTAAACCCATCCCTTGTAATGCTGCTGTTTTTTGTGCAGCCGGGTGTCTAACACACACGAAACCCATCACTGTTGCTTAAGAATCTCCGAACTTTAACTGAGAATTCTAAGCCTCCCACCTACACATGAAATCCTAGAGATAGATTATTGAAATAGGATGCGTTCTGTCTCTCTCTCTCTCTCTCTCTCTCTCTCTCTCTCCACGGAGGGATGCACCCCTGTTTATCCAATTCTGGAGAGTATTAGGCGCAGGATGGTAAGAGCCAAAGCTTGGCTCCTGCCCAGAGTACGTTGGGAGTAACTGCTGGAGTCTAACCAGCTAAACCCATGTATAGCTTGGCCATTGAGACAGGGAGAAAGAGAGCCCTGTCTGGCCAAGCTTTCTCTCTGCTTTAAAGCCCTCCACAATCTCACCCCACCCTACATCTGTGACCTCCTATCCCCTTACCAACCTGCCCGCCCACTCCATTCAGCAGCCTCTGGTCTGTTCTACGTCCATTGGTGGGAGAGCCTTCAGTCACTGCCCCCAACCTCTGGAGCTCCATCCAGAAGTCCCTCCACCTTGCCGCCCCCTCCCTGGCCTCCTTTAAGTCTCGCCTCAAGACTCTCCTCTTCAATGGACCCATCGGTAACTCTTTCCCTCCCCACCCCCCCCAGCTGTCCTCAGCTCCGGTCTGAATCAATAACTGTCCAGCGTCCTCCTGACTCGAAAGGTGCTATACAAATGTGATTTTGTTGTTGTTGTTGTCCAGCTAGGACCACCCTCACTGTTAGTTAGTTAGCTGGTTAGCTGGTTAGTTTGTTAGTTCATTAGTTCATACTTTGGATGCGGGGTTAACAGGAGCTGTAGTGGGAGGATTCCCTGCCCCCAGTGACTGAACTGCCCTTCTAGGGTGGGGATGAGCCAGCGGTGGGGCTGTGCTGGCATCAGCAGCGAGGGAGAGAGAGAGACACAGAGAGAGAGAGACCTGAATATACTGCGAACCTCAACCTGGCTCAGGAACCGGGGACGAGAGACCATCATGGGGTGGGGGGGTAGACTCGATCCTAACATTCTATTGTCAAACATATCACCTTGGGGCCATTTGATCACTGAGGAGGCCTCACTCACCACTCCAGCACCCAGCCACGAACAGTCTTTTTTAGTTTGGGAAATTGTGATGTCCTCCTGACGTGAAAGGTGCAAGTGTAATTTTGTTGTTGTTGGTGATACCCACAAAACACTTTTTCAAATCCTATGAATTACCCATTGAGTGTGAAATGTATCAAATACAAAGCTTATTATTGATATTAGTGATAGTAGTGACTATGTTTTGTGGTCAAACCTGGCAGTGAATTTACGAACAGCGACATCCCTGCAAACATCTGTGAAGTGAGTGAGCAAGTTTATCTGGGGGATTGTCAGCCAGGACACCGGGAGAGAGAGAGAAACTCCCTTCTCTTTCCCCAGCGATCTTTAACATCTCCCTGAACAACACGGGGGAGTGAGCTTTTAACATCTCATCCGAAAGACAGGGTCTCTCACAGTGCGTCTCTCTCTCTCTCCCCCCAGCGCAGTGCTGGAGTATCAACCTAGACTGTGAGCTCGGAGTTCACAACGTGAGGCTCAAACCCACAACCTTCTCTCTTGGAGGTGAGAGAGAGGGAGAGAGAGACTGAGTTGGGCTGGAACATATTATATCAAAGTCCCTGACTTCCTGTCTACACACCAGTCTGTTAGATATTCCCTGGATGATATAAACCCTGAGGTCTCTCGCCCTGAAATACAACCAAGCACCCAACAGTCAGTGAAAGCACCACATTGATCTTTAATGTACTGTGAAGTGACGTGAAACATTGCAGTTTGCAGTTTATTCACACAGACTGAATAGATTTTCCCCCAAACAGCATAAGTATTCTGTTCTATTCCCCTCTCCCACACCCCTATCCCTCTCTCCCACACCCCTCTCTCCCTCTCTGCCACACCCTATCCCCCTCTCCCACACCCCTGTCTCCCACTCTCCCCTCCCCCTCTCCCACATTCCCCTCTCCCACACCCCTCTTTCCCTCTCCCACACCCCTCTTTCCCTCTCCCACACCTCTCCCACATCCCTCTCCCCCTCTCCCACACCCCTCTCCCCCTCTCCCACACCTCTCCCCCCCTCTCCCACACCCTATCCCCCTCTCCCACACCCCTGTCTCCCACTCTCCCCTCCCCCTCTCCCACATTCCCCTCTCCCACACCCCTCTTTCCCTCTCCCACACCCCTCTTTCCCTCTCCCACACCCCTCTCCCCTTCTCCCACACCTCTCCCACATCCCTCTCCCCCTCTCCCACACCCCTCTCCCCCTCTCCCACACCTCTCCCCCCCTCTCCCACACCCCTCTCCCCCTCTCCCACACCTCTCCCACACCCCTCTCCCCCTCTCCCACACCCCTCTCCCCCTCTCCCACACCCCTCTCCCCGTCTCCCACACCCCTCACCCCCTCTCCCACATCTCTCCCACATCCCTCTCCCCCACTCCCACACCTCTCCCCCCCTCTCCCACATCCCTCTCCCCCTCTCCCACACCCCTCTCCCCGTCTCCCACACCCCTCTCCCCCTCTCCCACATCCCTCTCCCCCTCTCCCACACCTCTATCCCCCTCTCCCACACCCCTCTTCCCCTCTCCTACATCCCTCTCCCCCACCTCTCTCCCCCACCCCTCTATTTCATTCTGTTTGGCGCACTCATGCCCTCTATTCCCCTCCTACACCCCTGATCCTCCATCAATGCCCCCTCCCTCTCTCCCCCTCTGTCAATGCCAACTCCCCATTAGCCCCACCCCCTTGCCCCACTGGCCCCTGCCTCGCTGCCCCCGCTCAGGCTTCAGGATTCACCTCAGATTGATAAAGAATGATCAATTATCACCTAAAGAGTTGATCTCAATTCTTAGCCTTTTTTACCCTAGGTATGAAATTTTTAGCCTTCTGTTGGTGGCCTCCCCCCTCGATCTCACCGTGATGGGTTGCTATGGTGGTTGTTATGGGTGTTGCTACAGGAGGGTTGCTATGGGCATTACTATGAGGGTTGTTATGGAGAATTGCTATGTTGGTTGCTATGGAGGATTGCTATGGTTTGATACCTATGGTGGAGTTGCAAAGGAGGTTGCTATGGAGATAGTTCTATGAGGGTTGCTAGGGACAGTTGCTATGTTGGTTGCTATGGGAAGGTTGCTAGGGATGGTTGAGATGAGTGGTTGCTATGTTGAAGCTGCTGCTAGGGATAGTTGCTAGGGACTGTTGCTATGGTGGATTGCAATGGTGGGTTGCTTTGTTGGTTGCTATAGGATGGGTTGCTATGGGGGGGTGGGTTGCGATGGTGGGTTGCTATGTAGGTTGGTTTGTTGGTTGCAATGGAGGATTGCAATGGTGGGTTGATATGTGGGTTGCTATCGGGTGGTGTGGGGAGTTGCTATTGAAGGATTGGGATGGTGGGTTCCTATATTAGTTGCAATGGGTGGGGGGCGGGGGGGGGGTGGCGTTGGGATGGTGTGTTGCTACGTTAGTTATTATGGAGGATTGGGATGGTGTGTTGCTGTGTTGGTTGCTATGGAGGATTGTGATGGTGTGTTGCTATGTTGGTTGCTATGGAGGATTGTGATGGTGTGTTGCTGTGTTGGTTGCTATGGAGGATTGGGATGGTGTGTTGCTGTGTTGGTTGCTATGGGGGTGGGTTGCGATGGTGTGTTGCTATGTTGGTTGCTATGGAGGATTGGGATGGTGTGTTGCTGTGTTGGTTGCTATGGGGGTGGGTTGCGATGGTGTGTTGCTATGTTGGTTGCTATGGAGGATTGGGATGGTGTGTTGCTATGTTGGTTGCTATGGGGGTGGGTTGCGATGGTGTGTTGCTATGTTGGTTGCTATGGAGGATTGGGATGGTGTGTTGCTATGTTGGTTGCTATGGAGGATTGTGATGGTGTGTTGCTATGTTGGTTGCTATGGAGGATTGTGATGGTGTGTTGCTGTGTTGGTTGCTATGGAGGGTTGGGATGGTGTGTTGCTCTGTTGGTTGCTATGGAGGATTGTGATGGTGTGTTGCTGTGTTGGTTGCTATGGAGGGTTGCGATGGTGTGTTGCTGTGTTGGTTGCTATGGGGATGGGTTGCGATGGTGTGTCGCTGTGTTGGTTGCTATGGGGGTGGGTTGCGATGGTGTGTCGCTATGTGTGTTGCTATGGGGGTGGGTTGCTAAGTGCTGATTGGGATGATTTCTGAGCTGGAAGCTAACATGCCATTCGCCTTCTTAGTTGCTTGCTGTATTTGCACACTAACTTTTTTATGACTGGTGTACAAGGAGCTCCTGTAGCTCAGCGGTTAGAGCACTCGCCTTACAAGTGTGAGACCTGTGTTCAAATCCAGGCAGATCAGGGCAAAACCTTGGGCAAGTTTCCTTACTCTACATGCCTAATAACTGCTGGTATATTTGCTGAGTTTCTGCATTGTGGGCTGTGCAATTCTGCTGTGATTATAAACTAACTAATATCTCACGCTCATTTCAACCCACGACTGTTTGTGGGACATTGCTGGGCACAATTGGCTGCTGCGTTTCACCCATAAAATACAGTCAATTCACTTTACAGTATATTCTGTGAAGCGCTTTGAGACGTCGATAAGATGTGAAAAGCGCTATGTCAAATGCCAGGATTCTTCTTCTTATTATTATCATATCATCTCCAAATCCTCCCATCTACATTGCCAGTCACTGGGCAGGGAATGCTCCCACTCAGCTCCTGTTAATCCTGCAGCCAAAGCACTAACGCACTAACTAACGCACTAACTCATGCACTAACTCACGCACTAACTCACTCACTGACGGACTGACGGACTGACTGACTGACG
Source organism: Hydrolagus colliei (assembly GCA_035084275.1). NCBI lineage: Eukaryota > Metazoa > Chordata > Chondrichthyes > Chimaeriformes > Chimaeridae > Hydrolagus > Hydrolagus colliei. The sequence goes on along the minus strand of CM068776.1, from coordinate 1,988,276 downwards.
GACTGACTGACTGCGACACTGGTCCTACGTAACTCCCACCCGAGCTGTTAACCCAACACACACTCTGGGCTTCCCCCCCCTCCTCCCCCCACCGCCACAGCCTTGGCTTTCGCCAACTTGAGCCTCCGGAATTAGGTAAACAGGGTGTGTATCCCTCCAGGGAGAGAGAGAGCGCATCCCATCCCAACAATCCATCTCTGGGATTTCCATGTGTGGGTGGGATGTAAGGAATTCTTAGTTGGGTTTGGAGACTCTTAATCAATGGTGATGGGTTTCCATGTGTGTCAGATACCCAGCTGGGCAAGAAAAAAGGAATCCCAGAGATAGATTGTTGCAATGGAATGTGCTCTCTCTCCCAAGGCTTTGGGAGTAGGGTGGAGGAAGCACAATATGTGTTGGGGCAACTGCTCGGGAGGGAGTTGCATTGTCAAGAGACTGAGCTCAGAGTCTAGTCTGCTGCTCCAGCGCAGCTCTGGGGGGGAGGTGGGGGGGGTGGTGGGCGGTGGTGGGGGTGGGGGGAGAGAGAGTGTGCCGCGTTGTCAGAGATGCTACATTAAATTTCTCCCACTTGTGCTGGTGAAAAAGAGCTGTTTGCGAACAGCAACGTCCGCGCAAACAGCCTTGGAGTGAGTGACCAATTTTATCTGGGGATTTTCGGCCAGGACACCGGGAGAGCCAAAAACTCTCTTCTTTTTTCTAACAGCGGCGAGGGAAGAGAAATCTTTAAATCTGCCTGAACAGGAACGAGGTGAAGGCTGGGGCGAGACAGAGTGTGGTGCGGGGGCAGGGGGGGGCTGGTGCTAGGCGGAGTGGGCGGAAAATATATCCAGATTTGCAGAAGGTTATAATTATTCCCAACATCAATTTCCTTTATTCTTGTGTCTCTCTAGCATACATGTGTGTGTGTGTGTGCGGAGTGGGAGCTATGACTGAGTGTATGTATGTTTCCGCGTGTATATATGCATCAGTATACATGTATACATGTGAGTGGTATATATGTATGTGAGTATGTGTATTTGTTCATATGTGCGTGTGTAGTGTATGTGTGTGGTGAGTATACAATAATAATCATTGTATTTAATATAGTGCCTTATTACATCTGTAAAACATCTCAAGGTGCTTCACAGAAGATAGTGCAGTGATTGTGTGTTTTGTGGGTGAAACTGGCAGCCACAGCAAAGAATCGTGGATTGAAGTGACCAAATAAAAATTATTATTATTCTTAGTCAGGGATTATTGTCCCTGGAAAACGATCCACTAATCGACTAACAACCGGGTTCCTACTTACAGTGGGTAAACAGAGTGTGTGTGTGTGTGCGTGGAGTAAGGAAACTTGCCTGAGGTTTCGCTCTGCCTGGGAATGTATATATATCTTTGTGTATATGTATAATAAACAATAATAATCCTTGTGTTTGATATAGCACATCTTCTGGACATCTTAAAGCACTTCACGGAATATACTGTAAAGTGAATTGACTATATTTGGTGAGCGAAACGCTGCAGCTAATTGCGCACAGCAGCATCCCATAAACAGCCATGGATTGAAGTGATCAATATATGTAAATGTGTGTGAGTGTGATAGGTTGCTGTGAGCTGACAGTGTGAGCGAGTAGATGGAGCCAAGGATAGAGTGATTGTGGGAACGGAGAGTGAACGAGAGAGGGAGGCATTAGGGTGTGTTAGTGTAACTTCTTCCCACACGGCTGCTCAGGTTCCTATAGACCTGTGTCTGATGCAGTCCTGCGCTGCAGTAAAACACAATGAAGAGGTGACAGTGAAGTGCTTCATAACAGGGTGAGGGACCTGCCTCTGTCGCTCTCTCTCACTGTCTCTTTCTCAGTCTCTCTTTCTCTCTCTCTCAGTCTCTCTCTCTCTCTGTCTTTCTCTCTGCCTCTCTCTAACTCTGCTTCTTTCTCTTTCTATCTCCTATGTCTTCATCTCTCTCTCTGTCAATCCATCATTGTTTCTCCCTTTGTCTCCTCTCTCTCCGTCTTTTGATTCCTCTCTCTATGGCTCCCTCCATAGTCTCCCCTCCCCTCTTTCTCACTCTCTCCATCTGTCTGTCTCTCCGTCTGTTTGTCTGTCTCCATCTGTCTGTCTTGTTGTCTGTCTATCTCTTCATCTGTCTATCCCTCTGTCTGTTGGTATCTCTCTCTGTCTCCATCCATACCCACTCTCTCTATTTTCTATTGCTGTCTCTATTTCTCTCGCTCTGGCTCTCTCCCTCTCACTTCTTCGTCTGCCTTTCCTACCTTTACCTGACACCCTCTCTCTCACTCTCTCGCTCTTCCTCTCTCTTTTTCTCTGTAACCGTCTCGTCTATCATTGTCTTTTTTCCCCTAATTTTTCTCTCTCCCTTTCTCTCCATGTCATCTTGTTTTTCTGTATGTGTGTGTCTCTGTCTCTCTCTCTCACACACATTCTCTCTTTCCTCTGTTTCTCTCTGCATGCTGTCTTTCTTTCACACGTTCTATCACTCTCTCTGTTTCTTCCACTCCATGTCTCTCTCTCTCTCTTTCTCATGCTCCATGGAATTCTGAACTTGGTTTCGAGACTCCTAAGCACAGTGATGGGTTTTTGCATGTATCAGACACTCGCCTGACCGAAAAAAATGCTCCCTCTCATGTTTTCCTTCTCCCTCATGCTCTCCCTCTCTCACTTTCACTCTTGCTCTCCAATAAAATGCTAAACAGGCTCCAAGTGGACTGTGACAAAATCAGGAAGTTGTGGGTTCGAGCTCACAGTCAAGGCTGAGGCTCCAGTGTTGTGCTGGGGGGAGAGAGTCAGGGAGAGAGAGGAGAGAAGAGAAAGAGAGAGAGAGGAGAGTCAGGGAGAGAGAGAAGAGAGAGAGAGAAGAGGAGGCGCCACATTGCCAGAGGCACCATCTTTTACCTTCTTCTCGCTTTCCCTTTCTGTATCTCTCTCAACTCTCTCTTTCACTTCTCTCTCTCATCCTCTCTCTCCTTCTTTATCTCTACTCTTTCCTTCTCCCCTTTTCTCTCCTCTCTTTTTTCTTCATCCTTCTCTCTTCACTCTCTCTGTCTTTCTTATTTTCTTTTCATCTCTCTTTTTCATCTTTTCTTTTCCATTCTTCCTTCCCTTCCCTGTCTTCCTTCTGGAATGACAATGAGATCAAATCAGAGGAAGGCCTTTTGTTCTATTTGACCTCAATCTCTCAGAATCACAATGTCCTGTCCACACTTTCCAAGTATAATAATAGTAATAACCTGTAGAGTCCAGTAGTTCAGTGGTTAGAGCACTCGCCTAGCAAGTGAGAGACCTGGGTTTGATACCCAGCCAGAGAAAAAACTCGGGCAAGTTTCCTTACTCCACAACTCTCTATTTACCCAGCAGTAAGTAGGAAACCATTTGATTGGCGGATCGCTTTTCCGGGGTTAATAATTCCGCCTAAATAAAAATTGAGACGTCTGAAGACTGAAGAGAGCCCTAGTTTGTCTGAACGTTTTTTATAGCTTGTTCTTCTGACGCTACGGATCATCCTTGTTACTCAACACTGGCAGAAGGAAATATAGGTGGATCTGTAGCTCAGTGGTTAGAGCATGTGAGACATGGCACAGCAAAACGTTGCGCAAGTTTCTTTACTCCACACACACATTCCTGTTCACCTAGCGATAAATAGAAACCCGATTGTTAGGGTTGGGATGTAAGGGGATTATGGGATGTGGAGAAAAGGCAGGAAAATAGGATTAAAAGATCCAATAAAATGGCAAACAGGCTCCAACTGGCCTCAATGGAAGTGTCAGCCTGGCTCAGTTGCTCATACCCTCGCCTCTGAGTTGGAAGGTTGTGAGTTTAAGCTCCACATCAAGGGTTCTGACACTCCAGCACAGCGGAAGTGCTGGAGAGGGAGAGAGAGTGCACTGCATTGTCAGAGATGAGACATTGTGCCCTGTTCAGGGGGACGTGAAAGATGTTCCTCCCGCAGTGCTGTGGGGAAAGAGAAGGGAGTTTCTCTCTCTACTAGTGTCCTGGCCAACACATCAAATCAGTCGCTCACTTCATGGCTATTTGTGTGTACATTGCTGTGCATAAATTGACTGTGGCGTCAGACCACAAGACAAACAGTCACTACACTTCACGGTGAATCCTGTGAAGCACTTTAAGACGTCCTGCTGATGTGAAAGGTGTTCTATTGAAAGTGAGTGTTATTCTTGCCAGAGAGGCGGTGGTGGTGGTGTGATTTTTTTTAATGTGTGGAGAGATGTTTACAGATTTCAGCCTTTCCTCTCATTACTGATTTGCGGGGAGCAGAACTGAACTGTGCAGAGTTAGTGACTGCCAACTGTGGGTGGATGAGAGAGCTCAGTATCAGGGAAAATTGAAGGTTACAGGGAGCGAGCGAGTGATTGGGAATAAATTAGCTGTGAGCGGAGAACACAGCAACACAGTCTGGTTTCCTCTCTCATTCTTCTCCTCTGATTCCATGTTGATTTAATGGGTGCTGTGGGATTTATTTGAATCCTTCCATTTGATACAGCCCCTTTTGTTCAAAACAGTACGTCCCCAGGTGCTGAATGTTGTTCAGTAACTCAGTGGTCAGAGCACTCACTTCACAAGCATGAGACCTGTGTTTCGAATCCAGGCAGGTCAGGGCGAAACAACAACAACAACAGCAACAACAATAAATTACATTTATAGAGCACCTTTCACGTAGGTCCCAAGGCATTGGCGCTGGAAACGTTGGACAAAGAAAAGGAGGGTCTTGAGACCAGCCTTGAAGGAGGCAATCGAAGGAGCATGGTGAAGGCATTATGGGATGGAATTTCAGAGAGATTGAAAGCCGCCGATCATAGGGCAGGGTGGGCAGGAGACATGGAGCAGGCCGGAGCCTACTGAATGGAGGGAACGGATGGGATGATAGGTCAACAGGTAGGAGGGAGCAAGGCGTGCCTTGAATGTAAGGACGAGGATCTTGAATTCTAGCTGTTAGCAGTAAAAACCTGCTTGTTAGTCAATTGGATAGCTTTCCAGGGGTAATAATCCCTTCACAAATAATATAATTTGGTCACTTGATCACTGTTTGTCTATTTCACCCACAAATACATGGTCACTACAGTTTGCAATTGTGTGAAGTACTTTGAGACATCTCAATGATGTGATAAATGGCTTATCTGATGTTTCATAGGATTAACTGTAAAGTGGAGACATCGTATATTTTAGGGGTGAACGTGGCAGCCAATTTGCAGACAACAATAATTTGGATTTATATAGCGCCCTCCATGCTGAACGGCGTCTCAGAGCACTTCTGCGATGTTCCTACAAACAGCTGTGAAGTGAGCGAATGATTTTATTTGGTGAATTCAGGAGTTAAGGGGTAAAGTGCATGATACTTTTTAGGCTGGTGCCGTCTGTTATTGGAGCCTGACTTAGTAGCTTGTGATCTTGCCTTTGAGTTAAGAGGTTGTGAGGTTGAGCTAACAGTCTTGTCTGATGCTCCAAAGCAGAGCTGGTGGGAGAGAGAGAGAGAGATGCATTGTCAGAAACGCTGTCCTTCAGATGAGTTGTTAAACCCCCCAGACTGTGTCCTGTCCAGGTGGATGTGTGGGAAAAGAGAGGGAGCTTAGTGGGAGGATTCCCTGCCCCCAGTGACTGGTCTATCTTTCCATGAGCCAGGCTGGGCTGTGCTGTTGTCAGAGCTCTGGAATACTGTGGACCCGCCTGGCTCAGGAGCCGGACGAGGGAACGTTACAGAAGGGCTGGGGCTCGATTTCTATATTCCTTTGCCAAAAATGTCACCTTGGAGCCAATTTCACTTCTCTCCCCCCTTCCATGTGCCTTGCTGGATTATTGGACAATTGCTACATTCCTGCTTTGTGATTCCATTCATGTTGGAAATCAGATATTCAGCTAAGAAACCAGTTGTCAAGGTCATTCCAACACTTTGTGAATAGTAATAGACAAAGTGTTCTCTAAGGCTTCAACCTTGCCTGCTTGATTCTAACTAGTTCTCTCTCTCTGTCTCGCAGTGTCACTCTGTGTCTCTCACTGTCAATCAAATCAATCAATCAATCAAAACTTACATTTATATAGCGCCTTTCACTTCGAGAGGACGTCCCAACTGTCCCAGGCCAATCCACTCTCCAACTTTGCAGAAAATAAACATTTTTGGGGTCAGCGGTGTATCTGACACACACAGAAAACCCATCACCGTTGTGTAAGAGTCTCCAAACCCAACTGAGAATTCCAGGATTCCCACCTATATATGGAAATCACAGAGATTGTTGGAATAGGATGTGCTTTCTCTCCCTCTCACACCCTGGAGAGACATCCTAATTTACCTAATTCCGGAGAGTATTAAGTACAGATTCGGGGAGGAGCCCAGAGTGTGTGTTGGGGGTAACTGCTGGAATCTAAACCCACATAGCCTAGCCTTTGAGAGAGAACACTGTCTGGCTGAGCTTTCCTGCTACTTATCTAGATAGGATCACCCACCACATTGGGGCTTTGGCTGCGAGGTTAACTGAAGCTGTGTGGGAGGATACCCCGCCTTAGCAATGCAAGGCAGAAGCTGATAGTAACAACAAAATTACATTTGTAGAGCACCTTTTGAATTGGGAGGACGTCCCCAGGCGCTGAACAGTCGGGGGTCAGGACCTGAGCATGGTGGGGGAGGTGGAGGCAGGGTTGGGATGAGAGAGGGAAGAGGAAGGAGGGCAGTTGAAGCTATGGTCAAAAAGGAAGGTCTTGAGGTGGGCCTTGAAGGAGGCAAGGGAGGGAGCAAGGCAAAGGGATTTTGGGATGGATTTCTAAAGTAGGAGTAGAGAGGCTGAAAGCCCGGCTGCCAATGGTACATTGGGTGAGAGAGATGGAGCAGGCCGGAGCCTGCTGAATGGAGAGGACAGGTTGATAAGTGATCAGCAGGTCAGAGAGGCTAGTAGGGAGCTAGGCTATGGAGGGTAATGAAGGTGAGGACAAGGATCTTGAATCCCATCTTCCCATCTGTGTGATGGGAAGCCAATGGAGTCGGCCGAGGAAAGAACACGATTCCATCTGCAGCATGTGGAGGGAGGAATTGGGAAGGTCGACAAGCAGAGCGTTGGCATAGTCGAGCCTGGGTATGATGAAGGCATGGATGAGAGTTTCAGCAGGGTGAGATAGCAGTGGAGTTGGGCAATACTACGGAGGTGAGTTGGGTGAGAATGTGGTTGAAGGAGAAATTGTTAATGTATGTGGGAGGAAATATGATTCAGACATGAGAGATGGGGAATAGAGGGGTGTGGGAGGAGAGGGGTGTGGGAGAGGCGGGCGTGTGAAAGGGGAAGAGAGGGGTGTGGGAGAGAGGAATAGAGGGATGGGTGCACTTATGGAATATAAATCCCGGCACAGACTGAATGGACTGTTTGCTGAATTACTGAGAATAAATTGCTCATGATGATCTGTGGCCTCTGTGAATGATATAAATAATCCATTCCCATTTTCCTTGCCATAATCATTTAGATATTTAGCGCCAGGATTTAAGCAGCATCTAAAATAAATAAACCCTTTCTTATTGTTCCATAATAATATGTGTTCCTGTTCCTGAGCAGTATTGTAACATGCAAAATTAGTCATTGAACATCTGTCAAGCTAATCATTCACCTTACTATGGGCTGCAGGCAGTGTATCCCACTGATATCAGAGACAACAACACCAACATGCATTATTGTACTCCTTAATACAACAACAGTAACAATAACAAAATTACACTTCTATTAGATTTGTAAAAAATTCTAAATAAATAATATGTCAACCTGGCTCAGTGGTTGGACTCTCGCTTCTAAGTCTCTGTGTTTTATAGGCAAACGCAGCTAATTTGGCAAACCAAGGCTGACAAACAGCCATGGAGTGAGTGAGCAATTTTATTTGGGGGATTGTCAGCGAGGATACCGGGAGAGAGAAAATAGTGCCATGAGATCCTTAACATCCACCTGAACAGGCAGATGGTGGGGTGGGTGGGTTTGGGAAACATGGAGCAGGCTGGAGCCCACTGACCAGGTAGATAGGACCTAGGTTTAATGTCTCATCCGAAGGATGACGTCTCCGACAATATAACATCCCCCAGTGCTGCATTGGAGCGTCTGCTTAGACTGTGACTGTGATAGACATGGGGCTTGAACCCACAAACGTTTAACTCAGAAGAGAGAGAGAGCGATACCACTGAGCTGGCATCACATGAGCCAAGTGGCCAGTTGTTGGACTTGATAGCGGGTACTGTGGTTAGTGAAGCCTGGTCAGCCTCTAGAGATTTGTGCGAAGTCTTAGACTAGCTCAGCTGTTTGTACTCACATTTCTAAGTCACTAGGCTGTGGATTCAATCTCCACAATGTCGGGGCCTCTGATCTTACAGTCCAGGCTGACACTCCAGCACAGTGCTGGGGAGAGAGAGAGAGAGAGACGCAATATCAGAGACGTTAAACCTCATTGCCTGTCTGTGCCCTGTTCAGGGTGATTTTAAAAATCTCCCTCCCCTGGCGCTGGGGGGAAAGAGAAGGGAGTTTCTCTCTCTCTCTCTCTCTCTCTTGGTGTCCTGGCCAATAATCCACCGGATAAAATCACTCACTCATTTTATGGTCGTTTGAAGGGACTTTCCTGTGGGCAAATTAGCTGCTGCATTTGTCCACAAAACACCAGTGTGTTTTACTGCATTGCACTTTATAGTGAAACCTGTGAAGCACTTTGAGACGCTTTGGACCTGAAAGGAACTGGATTAATTGTGAGGATTATTATTATTGTGGTTATATCATACTATTCCTGTGGGAGAAGGCGAGTATTCAAACATCTCAATGAACAGAGTAAAGCTCCTTCATTCTGCACTGATTGGTTCCCCTCATACAGCTACAGCACAGGTCAGAGTCACAGTAAAGCTCCCTCTACACCGTGTGTCCACACTCCCAGGTCACGGTTAAAGATAGATACAGTAAAGGTCCCTCTAAACTGTGCGACCACACTCCCAGGTCAGGGTTAGAGACACAGTAAACCTCCCTCTACACTGTGCGCCCATCCAAAATCTCAGGTCAGTGACCCAGCATGGGTTACACAGACTTTATAGCAAAAAAATAAATATTTTATTAAAAAGAAATTTAGTCACATTGACAACATTAATATTTGATGCAGTGACCTGCATGTAAGTTGCTTCTATAACAGTGCTTGCGTTTGATACAGAGGCTTATCATACCATTGAGATGTGTTTCACAGGATTTTACTGTAGAAGGTAGTGACTGTGTGTTTTGTGGATGAACTCAGTTCAGTGACCCTACAGAATTAGTCAATATATAAGACTAATCTCTCTCTCTCTAGCTGCTGATGACAACACAGCCCCAGCCTTGGCTCATCAGCAGGACCTGGAAGGGCAGCCCAATCACTGGGGGCAAGGAATCCTCCCATTACAGCTCCTGTTAACCCTGCAGCCAAATCCTCTAGCGGGGGACAGTGGTCCTAGCTGGACAAGCAGTGGGAAAGTTCGGCCACACAGCTCTCCCTCTCTCTCTTCTTTATCTTGATGGTCAAGCTAATGTGTGGGTTTAGCTGGTTAGACTCTAGCAATTACCCCAATACACGGTCTGGGCTCCCCCCACCACCACTAAGCCTTGGCTGTTGCACTTATTACTGTGCGGAATTAGATAAACTGGATATGTATCTTTCGGGGGAGAGAGAGCGCATTCCATTCCAACAATCTGTCTCTGGGATTTCCATGTGTAGATGGGAGTCATGGAATTCTCAGTTGGGTTTGAAGACTCTTTAAGCAATGGTGAAGGGTTTCCATGTGTATCAGACTCCCGGCTGACACCACAAAATTAGTATATATATATATATGTAAGACTAATCCATTTTGGGATAGGAGTGAAGAGCTCTATCTCTCCCTGTCACAGGCTCAGGTACGATCTCTCAGTTACTCCTGTGTCTAATGGATCCTCATCACTATTCCCCAGGCAATGTCTTTTGCTTCTGCATTTGTCATCTGGGTTAGTGAGCTTCTCACAAGTGAGAGATTAACAGAGAGAGAGAGACAGAGAGAGATAGCTCTGTCACACATTTACCACTTGAGAGCACTGCATTGCCAGAGTATTTATTTTTGCTTTTGATACCACGCCTTATCACGTCTCAGGACTCAAAAACAACAACTTTGATTTATATAGCGCCTCGACGCCGGACGGCGTCTCAGAGCGCTTCACAGCAGCGGATCCCGGGACCGAGCCAGGGGTAGAAAGGTGACCAGAGGCACGGTCGAAGAGAAAGGTCTGTAGCTGTGACCTGAAACTGGGAAGAGAGGGGGCGAGGTGAAGGGAGTGAGGAATGGACTCACTATAAAGTTTAGTGAACTTTGTATTTATTATACGAGTGTGGTAGCCAATTTGCACACAGCCACGTCCCAACAAACAGCCATGAAGTGAGCGACTGATTTTTGAGTCCTATAGCTCAGAGGTCAGAGCACTCAACTCGCAAGCGAGATCCGGGTTTGAATCCCAGCAGGGCAAAACATTGGGCAAATGTTGTTACTCCACACACCTCTGTTTACCCAGCACTAAACAGGCTATTGGTGAATCACTTTCTGAAGGTAATAATCCTTTCAAAAAATAAATGAAAATAATTTGGTCACTCAATCTACATCTGGTTGTGGGACGCTGCTGTGCGTAATTGGCTGCCATGGTTCGTCCACAAAATATTGTCACTACACTTTACGCTACTGAGAGGTTGTTTGAGATGCTCAACAATGTGATAAAACACTGAATCAAATGCAGAGATTATTATATTGTTGTTAACACGTAATCTGAAGGCGGCATCTCTCACAATGAGCTCTCTCTCGCTCCCACCCCCTGCACTGTGCTGCAGCTTAGATTGTGAGCTCAGAGTCACCACCGTGGAGCTTGAACCCTCAATCTTCTGACTCGGGAGGTGAGCTGTGAATAATAATAATCCTTGCATTTGATATAACGCTTTTCACAATTTATTGACATCTCAAAACGCTTCACAGAATATATTGTAAAGTGAATTGACTATATATTTGAGGTCAAAACACGGCAGCCAATTAAGCACAGCAGTGTCCCACAAACAGCCGTGGATTGAAATGACCAATTTATTTGATTGTGTTTTTTTTGGACGGATTATTATTAGGCGTGTGGAGTAAGTAAGTGAATGAAGCTGTCAGTGTGGAGCGTCAGTCAGTGAGAGATTTATGTGCCTTTCTGTCTGTCTGTCTGTCTGTCTGTCTGTCTGTCTGTCTGTCTGTCTGTCTGTCTGTCTGTCTGTCTGTCTGTCTGTCTGTCTGTCTGTCTGTCTGTCTGTCTGTCTGTCCTTTATTTTGAGTATCTAGTTTTTGTGGTCTGTCTGTCTCCCTCCCTCTCTCCCTCTCACACACTGGCTGCTCACTGACTGATAGATTGCCTTTGTTTAGCCTCTGTCCTGATTCCGTTTCTGGCTCAGAATCATTCCTGCGCAGTGAGATTTATCAAATTTCCCGAAGCTGTTGAACCCAACCTCTCCCCATCCTGACAGAGATCCCGGCTGGAATCTAATCCAAGGTTTAAGGGCAAGGAGTTATGATGATAATCACATGATAACCCTTGCATTTGATAAGCCGCCTTATCACATCTTCGAGACATCTCAAAGCGCTTCACAGGATATAATAATAATAATACTTGCATTTTATATATGTCACATCTTCTAGATGTCTCAAAGTGCTTCATAGAATATACTGTATATTGTGTGGGCAAAACACAGCAGCACAGCAACATCCACAAACAGTCTTCGATTGAGTTACCAAATTATTATTATTTTCAAAGGGACTACTACCCCTAGAAAGGAATCCGTCACTTGACAAACAACTGTATTCCTACTTAGTGCAGGTAAACAGAATTGTGTGTGTATAGTACTAAGGAAACTTCCCTGCCTGGGAATTGAACCCAAGTCTCCTGCTTGCGAGGCGAGTGCTCTAACAATGAGTTCCAGGACTATGTACAAAATAACGCACTCTTGAGAGTGAATTATAGGCTGAAAGACGGATGACCCCATCACCTCCACCCTCGCCCAGCTCTACTGGCTCTCCATCCTCCAGAGGATAGAGTTCAGAATCTTCTTCCTCACCTTCAAGGCCCAATACGGCCTTGCCCCTGCCTACCTCTGTGACCTGCTATCCCCATATCAACATGTCCGCTCCCTCTCTGAGCGGGCTCCAGCTTGCTTCACCTCCCACCTCTCACCCACCCCATCATTGGGGGTCAGGCCTTCAGCCTCTCTGCCCCCACCCTCTGTAACTCCAGTGCATACTCCCTTCACTTCACTTGCCTCCGTCAAGACCTTCCTCTTCGACCATGCGTTTGGCCTCCCTCCTACTCCGACCCTCCCTGCATCCCTCTTGATCCTAACCCCCAGCTCGGGTCCAAATCCCTGACTGTCTGGCATCTTGGGACTTCCTCCCGACGTGAAAGGCGCTGTGTGAATGTCATTTTATATAATATTGTTCTATATATGAATCACACCAAACCCGTGGATTAGTTCCAGCCTATAACACACTTGCAAAGGTGGTTTATTCTGCATATAAACCTTTTAATCCTGGGATCTAATCCGTATCAATGGGATACAGGCTGGGGTTCAGTGGTTCAGGGCTTATATATATGTGGAGTCCTGTAGCCCAATGGTTAGAACACTCGCTTCGTAAGCGAGTGACATGCGTTCGATTACTGGCACAGCAAAATATTGGGCAAGTTTCGCTACTCCACACACTTCTGTTTACCTCTAAAGTTGAAACCCAGTTGTTATTTGAGTGGAGGATGGTTTTCTGGGGTAATAATTCCTTAACAAAATAATAAATTGGTCACTTCAATCCATGACTGTTTGTAGGACACTACTGTTCACAATTGGTTTCTACATTTTGCCCACAAAATATACAGTTGATTGACTTTACAGTACAGTATATTCTGTGAAGCGCTTTGAGATGTCTAAGTTGCTATATAAAATGCAAAAATTATTATTATTATTATTACTGACTGACTGAGTAATCACCAGGTTCACAGTACAGACACCCTACCATCTTAGTGCTATTATTATCATTATAGGGGTGGGGTGGGAGTGGGGAGGCTGCCATGGTCTCCTATTTGTCCCAACAAATAGGGGTCCTGTCTCCCCATGCCATTTGAGTTGCTACGCCCAGAAACTCCCTCCCTCCTTTTTATTGTACTTATAGTCACTTCACCATTCCCACCCCCCTCCCCTCCACCACACACACACTATTCCCCTCCTCTCAGGATCAGACACCTGGATGCTACTATTTGTGAAGAGCATTGTGCGAATTGATGAATGATGTGGGCGTATGGGTAATAGGGGGAAGGGATTGATGTGGGGCAGAAGGGAGTGATGGAGGAGTGAGGCTGGGAGAGTGATGATGGGGGTCTAACACAACTCCCCACTTTGCCGCCAGCAGGGAACAAATCTGCCGAAGATGAGGCGCGTGGCTGTACAGCTGGTGAATGTTCTCCTGGTGTTGGCGTCTCATGTGGATTCCACGCTCGCCCTGTTCAGGAACCCCACCCTCAACATTGCCGTCATTTTCGGGGGTACCTCCTGCGAGATGGACCTCAAGGACGTGGTCAACAGGGATGACTTCCGGCACCTCCCCATCGACCCAAACGTGGTGCAGGTCACCGTCAACGAGACAGACCCTAAGAGCATCATTACCCGCGTCTGCGACCTCATGTCCGGGATGAAGATCCACGGAGTGGTCTTTGGGGACGACGCGGATCATGAGGCAATTGCCCAGATCTTGGACTTCATCTCAGCCCAGACCATGATCCCCATCCTTGGCATTCACGGTGGTTCCTCCATGATCATGGCTGATAAGGTACGGACATCACTGGCATCTCAAGCAAGCCAGAGGCTGTATCTCAATGCCTCTTTTATAATAATAATATTCCTTGCGTTTGACACAGCACCTTAACAAGTCTTCTAGATGTCTCAAAGTGCTTCACAGATTACACTGTAAAATGAATTGACTGTATTTTGTGGGCGAAACGTGGCAGCCAATTGCGCACAGCAGCATCCCCCACAAACAGTCGTGGATTGAAATGACCCAATTTTGTTTTTGAAGGAATTATATATATTACCCCGGAAAGTGATCAGCCAAACGTTAAACGGGTTCCTACTTACTGCTGGGTAAATATAGGCGTGTGGAATAAAGACACTACTCCACATGCCTAATGCTTCGGCCTCATGGGAATCAAACCCAGGTTCCTCTTGCTCTCAAGGTCAGTGCTCCAACCACTGAGCTATAGGATTTTTCATTTCAGTTCTCATGCAGTCAGCCTAGCTCAGTAGAAACTCTCATGCAGTCTAGCCCCAATATGGTGCTGGGTGGGGAGGTGTTGCATGGGCTGAGGTGCCGTCCTTTGGATGAGATGTCAAACTGAGGTCCTGTCTGCCTGTTCAGGTAGATGCTAAAGATCCCACAGCACTATTCGAAAACAGAAGGGGGTACCTCTTTCCCGATGTCCTGGCCAACAATCCTTCAAATAAGATCACTTGCTCACTTCACTACTATTTGTGGGGACGTCGTTGTGTGTAGATTGGCTGCGCCCACAAAATGCACGTGACTTTACAGTGACTCGTGTGAAGCCATTGAGACATCCTCCTGACATGATGATGGTTATTATATAAGCGGTTCCAGCAGTAACCAGAGTGGCTCGGAATCAGTCGCCTGTATCCCTAGCAACCTGTGGCCTTAGCAACCATGCAGCAGTTGCCTAGCGATGGATGGTAGAGTGTAGCCAATGGGGGGTTGCGGGTGTGCCCTCAAAGCATCAAATCACATGTTAGTAACAATAGTCCTTGCATTAGATACAGCGCTTATCATGTCTTTTAAGACATCTCAAGCGCTTCACATGATACTCTGTAAAGAGAATCGACTGTATATTTTGTGAGTGAAACGCGGCAGCCAATTGTGCACAGCAGCGTCCCACAAACAGTTGTGGATTGAATGTCCAATTTATTATTGGTTGTTATTTTTTGAAGGGCTTATTACCCCAAGAAAAGTGATCCGCCAATTGACTCACAACTGGATAACTTAGGTGGATGTTGGATTTATATTAAAGTTAGGAAAAGAGGAGTGAGTTCCTCCTTCCTGGTGTCCTGGTTAACAATTCCCCAGAGAAAATCACTCGCTCACTTCATGGACATTGCTGTACTCAAATCAACTGCTGTGTTCGCCCTCAAAACAGTGTAACTACACTGTACAGTGCAAAAAAAACTGTGATGCACTCCTGATGTGAAAGGCACTGGATCAAGACAAGGATTATTCATGATAATAACAATAAATATCAAGGTAATAATAATAATCCTGGCGTTTGATATAGCACTTTTCACATATTATCGACGTCCCAAAGCGCTTCACAGAATATACTATAAAGTGAATTGATTGTATAAATTTGTGGGCGAATTGCTGCAGCCAATGTGCACAGCAGTGTCCCCCACAAACAGTCGTGGATTGAAATGACCAGTTTTATTATTGTGTTTTTTTTTGGAGGGATCATTATTAGGCGTGTGGAATAAGGAAATTTGCCCAATGTTTCTCCCTGACCTGCCTGGATTCGAACACAGGTCTTCCCAACTTGGTTTCCCCAGCTTGCAAGACAAGTGCTCTAACCACTGAGCCACAGGAGCTCCACAATAATAATAATAATAATAATAATAATAATCCTGGAATACGATACAGCTCCCTACCATGTTTCAAGATGTCTCTCAAAGCGATGTGATCTGGTGTGCGGTTTTATGTCAGAGGTTTGGAGTCAGAGACCATAGAGCATTCTATTTAAAATGTAAAGTAATACGAATGTAGGGCAGCATTTGAATCCAACATTAAAATGGCTTTTAAAGGATCCATAGAGAATAAAGAGGAGATAGCGAATGATCAGAACACTGCAGCCCAGTTCCACGACCCCATCCTCGCCCGATTCCACCGGCTTCCTATCATCAGAGGGTTCAGTTCAAAGTCCTGGGTGAAGAGGCAGAGGGATTGAGGGACAGAGGATTGGTGGTGTAGTGCCTGAAAGCATGGCCACCGATGGTGGAGTGGAGGGGAACGAGGGAATGTGAGGAGCTTCAAGTCAACCCGTTCTATGATGGGGAGCCAGTAGAGCCTGGAGAGGACTTGGGTGACAGAGGTATAGAGTTTACTAATAATGATCCTTGCATTTGATATAGCACTTTTCACATCTTATCGACGTCTCAAAGCGCTTCACAGAATATACTGTAAAGTGAATTGACTGTATATATTTGTGGGCGAATCGCGGCAGCCAATTGCGCACAGTCTCCCCAGCTTTCAAGACAAGTGCTCCAACCACTCAGCCACAGGAGCTCCACAACTGTGTGTTATAGGGATTGGGGGGAGTGGGAGGGTGTTGCGTCGTTGTTGTCACGTTTTGCCTCCATGTCTCAAAACTATTCAAAGGACTCCATGGTCCCATCATCCATAAAGTCTGTCTCATTCAAATCTCAGGCTATGCCCCCCGTCCTCATAAAACTCCACACCTCATTGCCCTGATCCTCCACTGACTCCCCATCCCGAACTTTAAGCTCCTCACCTTAATCCTTTCACCCCAACATCTCCTGACCTCTCTGACCTATCCATACCGCACTCCCCTGCCCGCTCCTCAAGCTCCCCTCAACAATTCTGCCATTATCAGCGACAGTGCCTTCAGCTGCTATGCTCCCTAAACTGTGGGACTCCCTGCCTCTACCGTTCGGCATCTACCTTGCATTTGATCGAGTTTAAGATCCTCGTCCTCACCTACAAGGCCTTACACGGCCTTGCCCCATCCTACTTAACTGATCTACTCTCCCCCTACACGCCCACCCGGACCCTCCGTTCAGCAGGACTTGGCCTGCTCCAAGCCCCCCGCCCGAACCGCCCCACCATCGGAGGCCGGGCCTTCAGTTTCTCCGCTCCCACCTTATGGAATGCCATCCCTCAATCCCTCCGTTTCATCTCTTCCCTTTCCTCTTTCAAGGCCGGTTTGAAGACTTTCCTCTTCGATCGTGCCTTTTGTTCCACCCCGAACTCTTTTACCTCCCCTTCGTGTTTCACCCCTTCCCAAACACTCCCCTCCCAGCTCGGGTCACACGCCTCCTGTTCAGCGCCTTGGGACGTCCTCCTGACGTGAAAGGCGCTATATAAATGTAAATTGTTGTTGTTGTTGTGCCTTATCATGTATCATATCGCTTCAAAGGATATGTGTAATTTGTAGTGACTGTATTTTGTGGGCCATAAATACAAATTTAAAATAATGAGGAGTCAAGGGTGTCAGCCAGGCTCAGTGGGTAGCTCTCTCTTTCTTTCTCTCCCTCTTCACTCTTGTACACTCTTCCTCTCTCTCTCTCTCTTGCCTCTGAGTAAGTAGGTTGTAGGTTCGAACCCTACATTGGGACTTGGAATCACACTCCAATACAGTGCTGGTGGGTGTTATATTGTCGGAGATGCCATCCTTTGGATGAGAGATCATTAAACGTCGTTAAACGGATCAGGTCTACAAAATGCACAGTCATTTAACTGGGGACAAGGCTTGATGACATGTGAGATGATTGTTACCTAGATTCAATCCTGACAGGGCAAAATGTTGGACAAGTTTCCTTATTACATGCCCTTGTTTACCATCAGTAAGAAGGAACCTTAGTCATTAGTCAATTGGCAGATCACTTTTCTGGGGGAAATAATATTATTTATAATAACTAAATAAGTAAATAAACAAATAAATGAGTCACTTCAATCTATGTCCGTTTGTGAGCCGCTGCTGTGCGCAATTGGCTGCTGCGTTTCGCCCACAAATATAGTCAATTCATTTTATAATATATTCTGCAAAGCGCTTTGAGGCATCTAGAAGATATGATAAGATGCTATATCAAATGTAAGGATTATTATTATTGTTGAGGCTGAGTGCAGCAGGTGCTGTAGTAAGTCTAGTTATTTGAGGCATACTGAGAGGCAGAGAGACTGCTAACCACTGTCCCATGAGTTGAAGAGATGAGATCGGATGGGCCAAAGGGCTTTCATTGTCCAGACTAATCTTGAGATCTTGTGAAATGTCATGTTTCAGCTTTTTTCATTTATCGTACCCGATGCTTAAGCCAGACCAAGCATTAGCCTTGAGAGGTCTGTACGCTTTCTGTAGCATTCAGGCATTATGTAAGCCATCAATTGGCAAGCTTTCGTTGAAACCAGGGACTTTGTGCTCACAGTCTAGGCTGACACTCCAGCACAGCACTGGAGAGAGAGAGAGAGAGCACCACATTGTCAGAGACGCCATCCTTCAGATGAGATGTTAAACCTCATTATCCGTCTGTGCCTTGTTCAGGTGGATATTGGGGTAGACAGACATGGGGTACACTTCCACATGTATGCGAGTGACACCCAACTCTATTTATCCACCTCACTTCGCGCCCCCCAGTCCCTTCATGTTCTGTCAGCCTGTCAGACATCACGAGCTGGATGAGCGCAAATTTCCTGCAGATGAATGTTGACAAGATGGAAGGCATACTCTTTGGCTCTTGTCATCATCTTCAGTCACACAGCTGTCATCTACTCCACCTACCCGGCCTGCCCCATAAACTCTCCGAACTGGTACGCAACCTTGGTGTCAACCTCCAACTGTCCTTTCTCCCCCTCACCAACACTTTTTTTCCACCTGCGACATATTGCCCATCTCTGGAAATATCTTGCCCCAAAAGCAGCTGAACCTGTTGGTCAATCCTTTGTCACCTCTAGGTTGGACTACGCAAATGCCCTCCTCGCTGGTCTCCCCTCCACCACAATCCATAAAATTCAACTAATTCAGAACTTTGCCGCCCACATTCTCACCCGCACCAAACTTTGCTCCCCGATTACCCCAGTCTTTGCCAGACCACTGGCTCCCTGTCCCGGAGAGGGTCGACTTCAAGATCCTCACTCTTGTTTTCAAATCTCTCCACTCCTCTGCACCCCACTACCTCTCTGATGTCCTCTTTCCCCAACATAGCACCTGTTGCCTTCATTCCTCCGGTTCTGGTCTCCTCCTTGTCCTCTGAATCCTCCGCTCCAACATCGGCAGCCATGCCTTCAGCCATTATGCCCCGAGGCTCTGGAACTCCCTTCCTCACTCCCTTTGCCTCACCCCCTCTCTTCCTAGTTTCAGGTCTCAGCTGAAGACCTTTCTTTTCGACCGCGCCTTCGGTCACCTTTTTCCCCCTCCCCCTGGCTCGGGCCCGAGATCCATTATTGTAAAGCGCTCTGAGATGCTGTCCAGCATGGAGGGCGCTATATAAATTAAAGTTGTTGTTGTTGTTGGATGTTAAAGATCTCCCTCTTTTTTCTCTCTTCTGATGTCCTGGCTGATATAAAATATCTCATACACAATCGCTGATTACGGGGACTCCTGCTCTTTGCCTACAAAACACACAGTCACTACATTGTACAGAAAATCCCGTGGGGTGTTTTGATATGCCCTCCTGAGGTGAAAGGTGCTGGAGATGTACAGTATATATTTCCTGAGAATCAGCAGGTGTGCTTCACAATAAATGGTGGGAAAATGAGTGAGAGAGTGGGAGAGAGATACAACAACAACAACAACTTGGATTTATATAGTGCCCTTCATGCTGGACGGTGTCTCAGAGTGTTTCACAATAATGTATCCCGTGTTCGAGCCAGTGGGAGGGGGAAGAAGATGACTGAAAGTGCGGTCGAAAAGAAAACAACAACAACAACAACAACAACAACAACAAATTACACTTATAAAGCGTCTTTCACGTTGGGAGGACGTCCCAAGGCACTGCACAGGAGGCGTGTGACCCGAGCTGGGAGGGGAGTGTACGGGGAGGGGTGAAACACGTAGGGGAGGTCGAAAAATTCGGGGTGGAACAAAAGGCACGATCGAAGAGGAAAGTCTTCAAACCGGCCTTGAAAGAGGAAAGGGAAGACACGAGACGGAGGGATTGGGGGATGGAATTCCATAGGGTCAGAGCAGAAAAACTGAAGGCCCGGCCTCCGATGGTGGGGCGGTTCGGGCGGGGGGCTTGGAGCAGGCCAAGTCCTGCTGAACAGAGGGTCCGGGTGGGCTTGTAGGGGGAGAGTAAATTGGTTAAATAGGGCGGGGCAAGGCTGTGTAAGGCCTTGAAGGTGAGGACGAGGATCTTGAACTCGATCCTCTGGAGGATGGGGAGCCAGTGGAGACGGGCGAGGGTGGGGGTTATGTGGTCGCGGAGGCGGGTGCGGGATAGTACACGGGCTGCAGAGTTTTGGATGGCCTGCAGCCTGTGAATGGAGGAACTGGGGAGGCCGACGAGGAGAGAGTTTCCGTAGTCCAGCCTTGAGGTGATGTACGTGTGTACGAGTGTTTTGGCAGCGCGGGGGGTAAGATAGTTGCGGAGCCTGGCAATGTTGCGCAGTTGGAAGTAAGCGGTGCCGGTCAAGGCGCGGATGTGGGGGAGGAAGGAGAGTTTTTGGTCGAACGTGATGCCGAGGTTCCTGACTGGCTTTGTGAGGTGGAGAGTACAGCCTTGGATGTTGAGGCTGGCAGCGCCCGATGTGCGGAGGCGCTGGCTTTAGCCAATCAGGAGGGCCTCGGTCTTACTCACATTCAATTGCAGGAAGTTTTCCTTCGTCCAGGACTCAATGTCGGACAGACATGCTGTCAGAGCATCGATGGTCTGGGGGTTGAGGGATGAGGTAGAAAGGTACAACTGGGTGTCATCCGCATACATGTGGAAATTCACCCCATGTTTGCGGATGACATCGCCCAGAGGGAGCGTGTAGAGGGTGAAAAGGAGGGGGCCGAGGACAGAGCCCTGAGGGACGCCATGACAAACTGTGCGGGGGTTTGAGGAAAAACCAACAACAACAACAACAAATTACATTTATATAGCGCCTTTCACGTCGGGAGGACGTCCCAAGGCGCTGCACAGGAGGCGTGTGACCTGAGCTGGGAGGGGAGTGTTGGGAAGGGGTGAGACACGAAGGGGAGGTTGAAAAATTTGGGGTGGAACAAAAGGCACTGTCAAAGAGGAAAGTCTTCAAACCGGCCTTGAAAGAGGAAAGGGAAGAAACGAGACGGAGGGATTGGGGGATGGTATTCCATAGGGTGGGAGCGGAGAAACTGAAGGCCCGGCCTCCGATGGTGGGGCGGTTCGGGCGGGGGGCTTGGAGCAGGCCAAGTCCTGTTGAACGGAGGATCCGGGTGGGCTTGTAGGGGGAAAGTAGATTGGTTAAATAGGGTGGGGCAAGGTCGTGTAAGGCCTTGAAGGTGAGGACGAGGATCTTGAACTCGATCCTCTGGAGAATGGGGAGCCAGTGGAGACGGGCGAGGGTGGGGGTTATATGGTCGCGGAGGCGGGTGCGGGATAATACACGGGATGCAGAGTTTTGGATGGCCTGCAGCCTGTGAATGGAGGAACTGGGGAGGCCGACGAGGAGAGAGTTACCGTAGTCCAGCCTCGAGGTAATGTATGCGTGCACGAGTGTTTCGGCAGCGCGGGGGGTAAAATAGTTGCGGAGCCTGGCGATGTTGCGCAGGTGGAAGTAAGCGGTGCCGGTCAAGGCACGGATGTGGGGGAGGAAGAAAAGTTTTTGATTGAACATGATGCCGAGGTTCCTGATTGGCTTTGTGAGGTGGAGAGTACAGCCTTGGATGTTGAGGCTGGCAGCGCCCGATGTGCGGAGGCACTGGCTTGAGCCAATCAGGAGGGCCTCGGTCTTACTCACGTTCAATTGCAGGAAGTTGTCCCTCGTCCAGGACTCGATGTCGGACAGACATGCTGTCAGAGCATCGATGGTCTGGGGGTTGAGGGATGAGGCAGAAAGGTACAGCTGGGTGTCATCCGCATACATGTGGAAATTTACCCCGTGTTTGCAGATGACATCGCCCAGAGGGAGCGTGTAAAGGGTGAAAAGGAGGGGGCCTAGGACAGAGCCCTGAGGGACGCCGTGAGAAACTGTGCGGGGGTTTGAGGAGAAACCGTTGGAAGAAACAAAGTGTAAACGGTGGGTCAAGTAGGAATGGAACCAGTCAAGGACTGTGCCTTGAAGGTTGAGGTGGGAGGAAAGACGTTGGAGTAGGATGGTGTGATCGACTGTGTCGAACGCAGCAGACAGGTCAAGGAGGACGAGGAGGCAAAGGGAGCCCTGGTCAGAGGCGGTTAGGATGTCATTTGTAACCTTAACCAGGGCAGTTTCCGTGCTGTGGATAGGGCGGAAACCTGATTGGAGGGGTTCAAGGAGTGAGTGAGTTGAAAGGAAAGAGCGGAGCTGGGAGGCAACCACTCTTTCAAGGACCTTGGATAAAAACGGGGGGTTGGAGATGGGTCGATAGCTTGATGGTTGCGACGCATCAAGGGAGGGTTTCTTCAGGATAGGGGTGATGGTGGCTATTTTAAGGGAGGTAGGGACGTTGCCTGAGGAGAGGGAAAGGTTGATGATGTCAGAAATGAACGGGGCCAAAAGGTGGAGCTGGGAGTGGAGGAGGGGGGTGAAGAGTCTTTAGCAGAGACCTGAAAATAAGAAAGGAGGGTCAAGGCGGAGTGAGGAATGGAGTTCCAGGGTCTTGGGGGGTAGTGGCTGAAGGCACAGCCGCTGATGTTGGAGCGGAGGATTCAGGGGACAAGGAGGAGATCAGACCCGGTGGAGTGAAGGCAACTGGTACTGTTGTGAGAGAGGAGGTCAGAGGAGTGGAGAGATTTAAATACAAGATTGAGGATCTTGAAATCAATCCTCTCCAGGACAGGGAGCCAGTGCAGTCTGGCAAGGACTGGGGTAATGGGGGAGTGGAGTTTTGGGGGTGAGAATGCGGGTGGCAGAGTTCTGTATGAGCTGGATTTTATGAATGGTGGCAGAGGGTAGACCGGCAAGGAGGGCATTGGAATAGTCCAGCCGAGAGGCGACAAAGGCATAGACCAGGGTTTCGGCAGCTCTTGGGGTGAGATATTGGCGATGCGTCAGAGATGGAAGAAGGCGGTGCAGGTGAGGGAGCAGATGTGGGGGAGGAAGGATGTCAAAATTGACGCCTAAGTTTTGTACAGGTTCAGAGAGTTCTAGGAGTAGGCCGTGTAGGTGAAGAAGGTGGGAACCGTGTGATTGAATACAATGAGAGCCAAAGAGTATGACTTCCGTCTTGTCAACATTTAGCTGAAGGAAATTTGCACTCATCCAGCTCCTGATGTTTGACAGGCAGATGAGATAGAGAGAGAACAGGATTGGTGGGGGATAGAACAGGAATGGGAGAAAATGGGGAGGGAGGGAATGTGAAGGTGAGAGAGCAAGTGAATGATGGGGAGTTATGTGTTCACCAGGCCTTAGACAATGATGGGAAGGAAGATTACAAGGCAAGAAGCGATGGCATTAGAGGGAAAGGGCGATAGTTAGAGAGTGTGGGGGAGAGACAGAGAGAGTGAAAAATAATGAGAGAGGGAGAGACAGTAAGTGTGAGAGAGGATGGAGAGAGAGGGAGAGTGGGGGAGAAAGAAATTGTATTCCGTTGAGTTTAGAAGTTTGAGGGGTGATTTGGTTGAGGGATTTAAGGTGATAAAGGGATTTGATAAGGTAGATAGAAGCTAATTCCTCTGGGGGAATCCAAAACAAGGCTGGCACAGACACAATAGGCCGAATGGCCTCCTTTTGTGCTGTACAAATTCTATGATTCTATGAAGGGATTATAGTCTTAAAATTAGTATCAGACCGTTTAAGAGTGAAATCAGGAAGCATTTTGTCACTCAAATGGTGATAAAAATCTGGAATTCTCGTCCCCCTGAAGGCTGTGGATCATGGATCCATTCCCACTTTCGAGAGTGAGGTTAATACATTTTTGGTAAGTCATGGTATTAAGGAATATGGTGAGAAAGTGGGAAAATGAAATTGAAAGGATTGGTAGAGATACAGATCAGCCATGATCTAATTGAATGGCGGAACAGGCTGAATGGCCCACTATGTTCCTAATTTCCTGCAAGAGAGAGAGTGAGAGAGGATGAGAGAGAGTGAGAGAACGAAATTGAGGGAGAGAGTGGGAGAGAGATTAAGAGTGAGAGAGAACAAGGAAGGGGTTAAGCGAGTGGATTTGCACTCAGCAGTTACTAAAGAGATGGCAAAGCACTATTATTGTGCTGCCTCTTTGTTTCCAAGTACAAAATAATTATACTTGGGTCCCGCTGCCTGCTGCATTGAAGGACTCAAATTAATGGTTGGTGGTATTCCTGTGTTTGCCTGTCAGCTCTGCCGTGTGCTCACAGTCGCTTGAAATACGCCTGCTCATTAACCCTTTGTATTGTCGATTCGTGTTTTTTGGTCAACCGGAAGCCTGACGCATACGGAAACCCATCACCGTGCTTAAGAGTCTCCAACCCAGACTGAGATAGCACTCTCACTCTCTCTATTTCTGAAGGTTGTGGGTTCAAGCCTCAACTTTGGGGCTTGAAGAAGTTGACACTCCAGTGCAGCGTTGGGGGTGTTCCTCTCATTGTTAAAGGTGCTTCATAAATGCAGTTTGGTGCTGTTACTAACCACAAAAGCAGTGACATAAACACAAAGCTAGGTGGGTCCTCAGTATATCTAGGGCTCACTGTTGATGACAGCATAGCCAAGCCCACACTGGCTCATCGGTAGAACCTAAAATGACAAACTAGTCCCTGGTGGCATGGAATTCTCCCACTCAGCTCCTGTTAACCCTGCGCCCACCTGCCCGCCCGAATTAACCAACCAACCAACCAACCAACAAACGGGGAGGGTAGTCCTAGATAAAGCTTGGCAGACGTGGATATCAGCAGTTTTGGCTGGTTAGACACCAACAGTTATCTGGGCTCCCCATCCCAAGCCTTGGCTCTCGCCTAATAGTCTCCAGAATTAAGTAACCAGGATGCATCACTCCATGGAGAGAGAGAGAAAGTGCATTCATTCCGACAATCTATCTCTGGGATTATCCATGTGGAGGTGGGATGCGCAGAATTACCAGTTGGGTTTGGAGACTCTTAAGCAACATGCTGGGTTTATGCGTGTGTCAGACACCCGGTTGGCAAAAAAAAAAGAAAATGAAATGTCTGCCTTTTGTGCTGAACAAGGCGGTGTCTCAGCGTGTCTGCTTTTGTGAGTAGAGATTTTTAGTTTCCCATCGAGTGGTCAAAGGAGGTGTAGAGCCTGTGTTGTGGTGACATCTTAACACTTCCTGGGAAGCTGTACATCACCCGCTGTGGCCTTCAATCTATCTCACTGCAGGATTGCTGTCTGATTTGCCTTTGATCAGTTCTGCTACACTTCACCACAGAGAGAGGAGGGAATGAGAGAGCGAGCGAGCATCGTATTGTGAGAGAGAGACACTGTCAAAAATAGAAACAACAATCCCCCCATTACATACCTTCATGTCATAAGAGTCTTGTAGCTCAGTAGTTAGAGTGCTCAACTCGCAAGCTAGAGTATCTAGGTTCCATTCCAGTACAGGACGAAACCTTAGGCAAGTTTCCTTATACCATATAGTCCTTACATTCACCCAGCAGTAATTGATGGATCGCTTTTCCGGATAATCCTCTAAAAAAATAATAATAATTTAGTCACTCATGGCTGTTTGTAGGACACTGCTGTGTGCAGTTGGCTGCCACTTTTCACACACAAAATATACAGTCAATTCACTTTACATTAGATTTGATGAAGCCTTTGAAATGTCTAGAAGATGTGAAAAGGTCTTATATCCAGGATTGTTATTAACAATTCTTGGCTCTTTTCACAGGACTCTTATTATATAGAAACATAGAGTAGACCATTCAGGAGTGCAGGAGTAGGCCGTTCAGTCCCTCAAACCTGTTCATTCTATTAAGATCATGGCTGATCTGTACCACAAGTCGATTTACCGGCACAGCCATAAGTTGTGAATGGATCCCAGCATCTACAGCCTTTTGGGTGTCCTTCGGGTGAGACGTCAAACCAAGGTCTGTTCAGGTGGACATTAAGATCCCCTGGCACTATTTGAAAAGACAAGGGAAGTTTTCTACCCTGGCCAATAATCCCACATGGTTGTTTCCGAGAATAATAATCCCTTCACAAAAATAAAATAATAATAATTTGGTCACTAAATCCACCAAATGTATGTGGGACAACTCGGTGCTTAACTGGCTACCATGTTACAGCATATCCTGTGAAGTTCATTGTGAAATAAGTTATACCAAATGGAAGGCTTATTATATACTGTATAGTGGAGTGACTCTGCATCTTGTGGGTGAATAAACAAAAGATCATGAAGTAAATGAGTGATATTATCTGGAGGATAGTCATCCAGGACACTAGGAAGAGAAATGCTAGACAGAAATGCAAGAGGGAAACGTAGAGTCACAGTGAGAAACAACTTGCACTGATATGACCTCCAGCAGGGTAGAGTGCCTCAGAGGGCTCAACAGCGGCAGAACCTTTCTGAGACAGATAGACGGAGAGAGAAAAACAGAGAAGGAAGAATGAGAGAGAGATGAGAGTGTGAGTGACTGAGAAGAGTTGAGAACAGAAAGGATGCAATCTCTCAGTCTCAGTCTTGTTGCTACTGTTGCTCTCAAGCGCACGGAGTCGGAAGTTCAGAGTGACCTTAAGCTAGTGATTTGGGGAACTCTCGCTGGCATAAAGCAATGATAGCAATTAGACAAAGTGCAGAGAGAGCTGTGCCAATGCGACACTGTATTCCTTCACCTCCTCCTCCCCATCCCCTGGGGTGTAACTAACTTTGCTTAAATGATTTCCAACTGCACTCAGCAGCCGAGAGATCAACACCAATGCACCTCTACCTCTCTTCTCAAGGAAGCAATAGCTTCCATTTATTTACACAGCACCTTTCGCCCCGAGAGGACATCTCAAAGCTTTCTCTCTCCACTTCCTTTCTTTCCCCATCCTGCCGCCTCCTTTGTCTCTTTCACCACTCTCTCCCCCACTTTCTGTCTTTTCATTTCTTGCTCCTCTTAGCTTCTCTCTCCTCTCTCACTCTCTGTATTTCTGTCATTCTCCCATTCTCAGTCTCTCTTCTCTCTCTCCCAAAAATGCTCAATGTTAAGCTCTTAGTTTACATTCTGTGTGTTAGTTAATGTGTTCTGGGCTTACAGTTTGCCTGCCTAAAGGCCCTCCTCTTTGACTATGTTTTCGAGCAACCTCATTTCGCCCCTGCTCCACCGTCCCCGATCTCTACCCCCAGCTCGGGTCTGGAATACTGTCTGTTCCGATGTGAAAGGCACTACACAAATATCATTTTTGTTGTGGTTTGTTACTGACATTGATAATGGGCTCACCTCACAAGTTAAACCTGATACACCTCCTCACATGTTTAATATACACGGCCTGAGGGGCGCTATGTAACAGCACCTTGTTGCTGTTGTTGGTATCTCCTCATATATTAAACATAACATTTGTCCACAAAACACACAGTCACTACACTTTACAGTGAATCATGGGAAGCGCTTTGAGGTAAGAGGTACTGTATCAATTGGACTCAATTGGAGTCCCGCAGCCTAGTGGTTAGAGCGCTTGCTTCATCAGTGAAAGGATCCGGGTTCGATCCCCTGGCAGGGTGAAACCTTAGGCTAGTTTCCTTACTCCACACACTGTTTATCTAGCAATAAGTAAGAACCTGGTTGTTAGTTAATTGGTGGATCGCTTTCCGGTAGTAATAATCCCTCCTGAAAATTTATAATTTGGTCACTCAATCCGCAACTCTGTGTAGGCCACTGCTGTGCATAATTGGCTATTGTGTTTTGCCCACAAAATATGCAGTCAATTCACTTTGTAGGACTGTGAAGGGCTTTCAGACGTCTCGAAGACATTAACAAGGCGCTGTATCAAACGCAAGGATTATTATAATTATCATAATAACTGGAAGGATTATTGGAGATTATAACACCACCTGGTTATCCCTTCACCCCAGAGAGAATCTCACTAACACTACACATCATCGTTTCTAACAGCGACTGCACTAAATGCAACATTTATCCAGGCGTTGCCATAACGACCCTATTGTGAGAGAGAGAGAGAGATGAAGGGAATGAGATACGATTAGAGGGAATCTATCACCCTACACACCCACACTCACATACACATTCTCATGCACACACTCGCTCGCTCCCTCCTTCATACACATATGCACTCACTCTCTCTGCATCTATTTTCCTTCACAATGAAATTTCAACCTCCCACCAGCCATCAGGATATAACACGTTGGTTCTTTATGAAGAGAGGCAAAGGTGTGGTGATGTATCTCACTGTTAATAGCTCACCCGTAACTCTATAGAGGTGACAACAACAACCACAAAATGGTATTTGTAGAGAGCCTTTCACGTCAGGAAGACGTCCCAAGGCGCTGGACAGTTATTGTTTCAGACCCGAGCTGATAAAGGGTGGGGGTGTGAGGAGTTGCCGATGGGCCCATCGAAGAGGAGAGTCTTGAGGTGAAACTTGAAGGAGGCCAGGGAGGGGGCGAGACGTCTGATGGAATTCCAGAGATTGGGGACAGAGTGGCTGAAGGCTTGCTCGCCAATCGTTGGGCGGGTGGATCGGGGAGCAGGCCAGAGCCTGCTGAGCGGAGGGAGGGGGCAGGCAGGTTGTTAAAGGGATAAGAGATCACAGATGTAGTGGGGGGCACGAGGTTGTGCAGGGCTTAAAATGTGAGGACCAGGATCTTGAATTGGATCCTCTGCATGATAGGGAGCCAATGGAGTCGGGCGAGGATGGGGGAGATGGAGTTACGGAGTTTGGAATGGTAGAGGACACTGGCCGCAGAGTTCTGGATTATCTGCAACCTTTGGAGGGAGGAATTGGGAAGGCCGACCAGCAGGGCATTTGCATAATCGAGCCAGGATGTAATGAAGGCGTCGATGAGGCTTTCATTGGTCAAAGGGAGGGGGAAAAAGGTAATGCAAAGTCTGGAAATGTTGCGGAGGTGGAGAAAGGCAGAGTGAGTCATTGCTTGGATGTGAGGGAGGAAAGCCAGTTGAGGGTCAAACAAGACACCTAGGTTTCTGACTGGCTTGGTAACGTTGAGTGTGCAACCATGGAGGTTGATGCAGCCATCACCTGATGCAAGGAGGTGTTGGCACGAGCCAATCAGTAGGGCCTTGGTCTTGTTGATATTCAACTGTGGAAAGTTAGCTCTCATCCAGGACTTGATGTCTAACGGACAATCTGTCACGACAGTAGCAGTCATGGAATCGAGGGTAGAGACAGTGTTGCTATCAGATTATATAGAGGTGTAACTCTTAATATCTGACTAAATAGAGGTGTCATTGATAATATCAGATTACACAGATGTGTCTGTTAATATCAGCCTATATGGAGGTGATTGTGTTAATATTGGACTATATTGAGGTGTCACTGTTAATATGTGGAGTCCTGGAGCTCAGTGGTTAGAGCACTCGCCATACAAGCGAGAAACCTGGGTTCAATTCCAAGCAGGGCGAAATGCTGGGCAAGTTTCCTTATTTCACATGCCTAATAATAATCACTCAAGAATACTAAATTAGTCATTTCAATCCACGACTGTTTGTGGGACTGTGCTGTGTGCAATTGGCTGCCGCATTTTGCCCACAAATATAGTCAATTAACTTTACAGTATGTTCTGTGAAGCGCTTTGAGACGTCAAAGAAGACATGAAAAGCTCTATATCAAATGCAAGGATTATTATTATATAAAGTTAATGTTAATGACTGTTAATATCAGACTATAACAACAACAACGTGGATTTATATAGCACCCTCTACACGAGACGGCGTCTCAGAACGCTTCACAAAGAGGAGCCTGTGGCTGAGCCAAAGAGAGGGGGAAAAAGGTGACCAAAAGTGCAGTCAAACAGAAAAGTCTTGAGGCGTGACCTGAAAATAGGAAAGGAGGGGGCAAGGTGAAGGGAGTGAGTGAGGGAGTTTCAGAGCTATATAGAGGTGTCACTGGTTAGGCAAGTTTCTTTACTCCACATGCCTCTGTTTACCTGACAGTCCATTCGACCCCCAATTATCCTTCCTCCCCCACATCCAGTCCCTCACCAGCACCGCCTTCTTCCATCTCCAACGCATCACCCGTCTCCACCAATATCTCATCCAAAAAGCCGCCGAAACACTGGTCCATGCCTTTGTCGACTGGACTACTCCAATACCTTCCTCATCAGTCTCCCCTCCACTACCATTCACAAAATCCAGGTTATCCAAAATTCTACAGCCAGCATTCTCATCCATGCCAAACTACACTCCCCGATTACCCCAGTCCTCACCAGACTTCATTGGCTCCTTCTCTCAGAGCGGATCGGTTTCAAGATCCTTACTCTTGTTTTTAAATCCCTCCCTTCTCTGTATCTCCTACCTCTCTGACCTCCTCTCTCCTCACTACAGCACCTGTTGCCTTCGCTCTACCGGGTCTGGCCTATTCCTTGTCCCCCGAATTCTCCGTTCCACCGTAGGAGGCTGTGCCTTCTTGCCACTAAACTGAAACTCCCTTCCTCACTCTCTTTGCCTCTCCCCCTCTTTTTCTATTATCAGGTCATGGTTAAAGACGTTTCTTTTCGACTGCGCTTTTGGTCACCTTTTCCCCCTCCCACTGGCTCGGCCCCGGGACCCGTTATTGTAAAGCGCTCTGAGACGCTGCCCGGCGTGAAGGGCACTATATAAATCCAAGTTGTTGTTGTTAGTCGATTGGTGGATTATTTTCATGGGTGGGGTAATAATCCTTTAAAAAATAAACAACACACTTTTTTTTTTTAAATGGGGTCATTCGATCACCATCTGTTTGTGGGGATGCTGCTGTGCTCAATTGGCTGCCATGTTTTGCCCACAAAACACACAGGCAATTCACTGTACAGTTTTTTCTATGAAGCGATTTGAAAGTCTTGAAGATGTGATAAGGCGCTATGTCAAGTGCAAGGATAATTATTATTTTTATTATTATATCCTGTGAAGTGCTTTGAGACATCTCAGAGACGTGATAAGACTTGCTATATCAAATGCAAGGTTTATTATAATAATTATTTTTATTATTGTGTATGTGTGTCTTCTCCACAGGACGATTCCTCCATGTTCTTCCAGTTTGGGCCCAGTATTGAGCAGCAGGCATCGGTCATGTTGAACATCATGGAGGAGTACGATTGGTACATCTTCTCTATCGTGACCAGTTATTTCCCGGGATACCAGGAGTTCATCAATAAGATACGTAGCACCATAGACAACAGCTTTGTGGGGTGGGAGATGGAGGAGGTCATGTCCTTGGACATCTCCACGGGCGAGGGTGACTCCAAAATCCAGAACCAACTCAAGCGGTTGCAAAGCCCTGTAATCCTCCTGTACTGTTCTAAGGATGAAGCCAGTTATATATTTGATGTGGCCGAGTCAGTTGGCCTCACTGGCTACGGTTATATCTGGATTGTGCCCAGCACGGTTACGGGCAATATGGACATTATTCTGCCAGAATTCCCTACTGGCCTCATCTCCGTCTCTTACGATGAATGGGACTACGGCCTCGCTGCCCGCATGCGGGATGGCATTGCTATCATCACCACGGCGGCTTCCACCATGTTGGCGGAACGCAGGGAGATCCTGGAGCCTCAGAGCAGCTGCTTCAGCGTGCCAGAGCGACGGTCACATCAATCAAACACACTGCACAGGTAAGAGAAAGGGAAGCTATCCCTCCCAGCTATTTGGCTTGTTTTACTGTGGAGCTGTTTTTGGCAATGGTTTGGTAAAGCCAGCCCAACCTTGATGTTGGAAGCCCCTTTTTCTTTGAACCTCATGGATTTCAGGCGCCAAGGTTGGGCTGGAGATGTTTGGAGGTGGTGCTTGGAATGCAGTGTAGAGAGCGTGAGTGACCCACATACAACTTCCTTTCCCCCAGTGGATTCGACACCAGTGCTCACATTAAATTGACTCCAACTCTCCACCCTCTCTCTCTTTGCATTCTCAAGCACAGCTTCTTGGTGTTTTTTTTAGTCAATTCTCAGTTGGGAGTCAGCTGTTTGGCAATTGGAATCGATCCACGTTTTGATGTTATCTCTTTGGATGGATCTTTTTGCAACATCTCTGAGTTGGAATGCCTTGGTTTTTGGTCTTCTCCTTCCTTGTTTTGGATCTTTTGCGTTTGAGCTATTTATTGTGTGTATTGTGGTTCGGTTTTGTTGTTGATGAGGGCAGAGAACGAAATGAGGTGACAGATCAGATGCACTAATTGTCTGTTGAGACGGTGAGTTTTGGACCAGAGGAGAGAGGCTTTATTCTAGTAGCCATCCGAACTTGTCTTCAGTTGAGAAATTGCTGGCCTGGATGGGCTGACCTAGTTGCCTAGTCTCTATGCTTCAAAGTGTGTGCAAAGGTCTTTGAGACACGGAACAAGAGCCAATATTCAGTTGACGTCAATACCTGAAATAACTCAGTCTAATGTTTTACCAATGAAGGAAAGACACTCCCTTAGGATCTGTGATAGAGGCCAGTATATTCTATGAAAGAGCATTTCAGCTTCTGAAACGATTTGATGAAGTGGATTATGATGCACTTTCCACTTCTTGATGAGTCTCTGTCTCGATCAAATCATCTCTCCATCTCCATGAAATTATTGCTCTATCTCATCAAATCATCTCTTAATCTCAGTAAAATTATCTCTTAATCCTGGTTAAAAACCCTTTCTCTGTCCCTGTGACACCCTCTCTCTGTGGCGAACGGATTTTCTTTCAGTCCTGGTGAGATCTAATTATTTTTCTCATGTCTCCTGGTGGGGGTCATCTTGCTGTTTTTGCCTATCTTTGGTTACCTTAAGACACTGGCAGTGAGACCTTCTCATTGAACCTTGGAGATGGTAATACAAGGAGGGTGTTGGATTGAGGAAAGCCCAAGCAACAATGGTGGAATGGTGGTATCTGTCTGAGTCAGGCCGGAGGGGAATGTAGAGGACACAGAGCTCCTATAATAGCAGTGTTCTCTTAGGTGTGGGAGATGATGTGGAAGCCTAGTTATTACAGTATATGTTACAGATTACAGTGACCCATGGTTACAGGTCTCAAATGAGTAACTCTTCATGTGTTGACTTAGCTGCTATCTTCTGTAATGTTTTTGGTCAGTCATGTATCTGACACGTGCCCATCAATGCAATCAGCTGTGTGTCTGACACAAGTGGAAACCCATCATGTGATCAGAAGGGTGTGTGACAGACACACAAAAATCCTTCACCAGGATCAGCCAGCCAGGTGTCTTATCACACACAGAAACTCATCACCTTGATCAGCCGGGTGTCTGACAAACATGAAAATCTGTCACAGTAATCAGACGGGTATCTGATACATACAGAAACCCGTCACTGTGATCAGCTAGGTATCTGACACACACAAAAACCCGTTACCATGATCAGCTGGGTGTCTGACATACACAGAAACCCTTCACTGTGATCAGCCAGGTGTCTGACACACGCGAAAACTGTCACCTGATTAGCTGGATGTCTGACACACACGGAAAGCCGTCACCGTGATCAGCCGGGTGTCTTGACACACATGGAAACCCATCGCCGCGATCAGCCGGTTGTCTGACACACACACGGAAACCCATCACCCATCAGCAAGGTGTCTGATCACCCATCACCGTGATCAGCCAGGTGTCTGACCACACGGAAGCCTGTTACTGTGCTTAGGAAGCTGTAAACCTGAAAATTCTGACCTACACGTGGAAATTCCTGTGTCTGGAATGGAATGTGCACTCTCTCCCCAGAGGGACGCATCCTGTTTATCTAATTCCAGAGAGTATTGGGCGCATTTGTCTGACAAAAACAATTGAGCATGAATCTTGGGTAAATGCTTTGAAACGCCTTCCTGATGTGAAAGATTATTACAAATACTACTGGTCATTAGTTTTTGCCAATGGACATTATTTAATGAGGGTTTTGTTAACATATGTAAGGTGGAACAAATATTAACATTTCTGATCATTCACAATTTCTAATAAGAGGAAATTAGGACCAGATTTATCATTCGGGATTAAGTATAGCTGTGATTAACCAAGCGATGACGTGTTTTAATAAATGTTGTAATTTTGGAGTTAAGCACTCTTTGAGCACACGTTATTAGCAAATATTAATCATAATATTGTCTAGTGTGCCTATGCCCTGCTTATTATGTGATTAAATCTCCGGGGTTATCTAAACTGGAGTGTTTTATATACCAGTAAACTGATAACTCAACTGCAAATTAAAAGGGCTCAGTGATGAGTTATCAGGAGTGACGAGTTAGGCGTATCAATACATAAATAAATGGTGGCTGGGGTATTGGCAGCACAATGACTAAAGTGGAACAACAACAACTTGCACTTTTCTAGCACTCTCCACACAGGGTAGCATTTCAGAACACTTTACAGTTGCGGAGCCTGCCTCTGAGCCATGGGAATGGGGTTGGAGGAAAGTGGCTGTAAGCACAGTCGAAGAGGAAAGTTTTTAGGTGAGACTTGAAAATGGGGAGAGGGTGGGGCAGGAGACTGAGGGAGAGTGTTCTAGAATTTCAGGGTTTAGTGGCTGACAGCGGGGCAGAGGGTAAAAGGGACAAGCAAGAGCCAGTCGAGTAGAGGCGCTGACCGGGTGGTGGAATGGGCAATGAGGAGCTCGGCGAGGGGAGGAGATCCTAATAAGTTAAGCCTGGGTCGAGTTTATTATAATATACTGTATATATCAAGTTATTAACTAATGTGCACAGCAGTGCTTATATATTTTTTATATTGCATGTGTATAATATTGATACCCTTTTTGCTCACAAAATACACACCTTACAAATTCCTGTGAAGCATTTTGAGGTGTCTTAACAATCTGGCCTCAAATAAAACGGCCATGTTGTATAATATAACCTACACAGGAGTGTTTTACATGTACTGTATATGCACAATTTTATGATGTACCCAACAGTGATATTCACAAAACTACTGATAACTTGTTACTCCAAGAGAAATAAACTCAATGATTAGTTAGTTATCCCGAGTGGTGAGTTGGGCATCTTGATAAATACAGGAAACAACATTAACTTGTCACTATCATCACGCTGTCAATATCCCGGCCACATTTATTGATATAACTACACACACATCTAACTCGCTGCTCCTGATAACTCATTATTGAGTCCTTTTCCCTTGGAGCGACCAGTTATCAAGAGTTGATTGTGTTTATATATAAGCCTAATTCATCGAGATAATTCATCATTAAGCCCCTTTTGTTTTGATTGACAAGTTACTTATGTCTATATATCTATCAATATTCGGGTAGATATTGCTACAAGAGTGATGTTAATTTTGCTAAAAAAATGCCTTTATGGCTGGGAAGCAGTTCAATTTCAAAGCTTTTTGGTTCAATCTAAAAGCCAGTGAACATATTGCTACACATTGTCTCCTCCTCAATCATCAACTATAAACCACCTGCATAGTGTCTGCCACCCAGACACACTGTTATCTACAGACCAACCCCTGGAGAAATGGTGAGTGAATTCACAGAGAGGCACAGATGTGTTCCAAGGAGGGAATCTATTACAATGTGATATAATGTGATTGTTATCACTAAACAATGCTTTTACTTTTTCTCTGAATGGTTGTTGTGTTAAATCGTATAATTGTTATAGTTTATATATAGCTAGTTTAGAGAGTGTTCAAGTGCTGTGAGACTGAGAGATTGAGGAGAGGTGTTGAAGGGGTTCATCTGTGTGTATAAGAGAGAAGGGGAAACTCACACACGAG
The DNA here is from genome assembly GCA_035084275.1 of Hydrolagus colliei. NCBI lineage: Eukaryota > Metazoa > Chordata > Chondrichthyes > Chimaeriformes > Chimaeridae > Hydrolagus > Hydrolagus colliei. The sequence goes on along the minus strand of CM068776.1, from coordinate 1,952,600 downwards.
CCAAGCCGTCAGAGTTAATCCCAAGTGTGGGTGTGTGTGTGAAAGAGAGAGAAAGCTGTGAGAGAGTTAATCGCAATGTGTGTGTGAGAGAGCTAGTGAGAGACAGAAGATAGCAGTGAGAGAGTTAATCTGAGTGTGTGTGCAGTCTGCCTCACAGAGAGGGTTAGGATTAGCGCAGAGATCGCTGTAATCATTTATCTGTTTAAAATCTGTTTTAAGCCAGCATTGTATTGGTGTCTTGCTGGCACGAGCTGTCTCTATCTCTCTCTGTATGTCTCTGTGTCTCTCCTCCTGTCTTAGACACGACAGCGCTGTGGCCAGCGATGGAACATGGGATTTGTGACAAGCCTGGGTAGTATGCAGACGGCAAGCATATGGGCTGACAACTCCACTCTGACCCTGATAATTTAATTATCAGCCAGCACACACACACACAGTGATTCATGAAGCGAGGCTGCGTGTCCCTGCATTTGTCTTGTGAAAGTTGTGTCTTCAGCTCATAATAATAATAATCCTTGCATTTGAAATAGTGCCTGATGAAGTCTTTGAGACATCTCAAAGCTCTTTGCAGAATACACTGTCAAAGTGGATGGAACGCAGTAAATTCAGTCTTGATTTGGAATACGGATACTTGTGCGTTGGAAAAAAAATTACATTTTTCAAATCAATTGTAAATTTGCTATTCAGTTTCTAAATCAGGAGGGAATTTGCAATTCGGTTTCCAAATCAGGAAGGAATTGGTGGTTTTATTTCTCAAATAAACAGTTGTACAGTACTTTTTATTTTCTTTCCCAATGTTTGAATTTGAGATTTTTTCCTGCAAATCAATTGTCGTGGTCCACAATCTGCCTGTCCGGTTCACTCACAAAATACTTTATGGTAGAGTCTGTCGATATGGAAATTTTCCGATATCGATATATCGGTGGGCTCATATCGATATATACCGATATATCGTTATCATCGGGTTTTTTTATCCTGTATATGCGCACGCATTCGGAGGTGCACGCGCATTGCAGTGTGCACATTCCCGCATTCCGATATGCGTGCTCTAGGCCCAGGAGGTTTGCAATGCCGGCGACAAGGTAAGTTGAAAAAGTTTTATATTATACCGATATACCCGATATATCGCCGGACACAATATACCGATATTTTGCGATATACCGATTTTTTTATACCGAATTTTTCGATTTGCCGATATATTCAAATTTCCAATATCGGCATATCGATATGAAAAATTATACCGATATATAGTGTATATACACTACTTTATAGTATCTCTCATTTGTGCGCTCTCTGTTTCGTACTCTATTACCCCTTTCAAATGCACTCTCTTTTGCTCTCTTTATCTCCCCACCTCCCCTATCTCTCTCTTTTGCTCCCTTTTCCTCTCTCTCATTCATCACTCTCTCCGCTCTGAGGGAGAGGGGCCAAAAGTGTGGAAATATGGAGCTATTCACAGTCCCTCCTCGTGAATGAGTTAATGTTACCATGGCAACGTGTTGCTAGGTTACTCGTAGTTCGGAACGTAGCCTAAATCTCTGTCCATCACATGCTTTTTACAAAATTCAGTAAAATCTTTTTAAAAAAGACTAAAATCCCATCTACACTCTGTAGGACTCTTCACCTCCCTCACTCTTCCCTTCCTCCTAAACGCAATTGAAACATCTTTCTGTCTTACTCTCTGGAGTTGTATCTCGAAATTCTACCTTGTGCTTTAACACCTGACTATGTGTGTGAGGCAGTGGGAGTGTGTAAGAATATGCACACAAAGACAACAAAAACTTGCATATCTTGCAATCTGTGGAGTCCTGTAACTCAATGCTTTGAGCACTTGCCTTGCAAGTGAGAGAGTTCGGGTCAATTCCAGGCAGGGTGAACCCTTGGGCAAGTTTACTGGTCATTTCATTTGTCATTTCAATCCATGATTGCTGTGCGCAATTGGTTGCTACGTTTTGCCCACAAATATACCGTCAATTCACTTTACGGTATATTCTGTGAAGCGCTTTGAGACGTCTGGAACATGTGGAAAGCGTTATATCAAATGCGATGATTATTATTATTATTATGTATAGCATCCTTCCCCTGGGTAGCATCTCGGAGACACACACACATGGACTCATCCACACAGATGCACACACAGACAAACACACACAGATGCACACACAGCCAAACACACACAGATGCACACCCATTTACAGAGATGCACATGCATCACAAATCCCACCCCCCAGTATAAGCATCACTGAGTTACGGTTCCCATAGTAACATGTTGCTAAGGCACCTGGTTTTAAAAGCTTAAATGGCCCACAGCACTGCACGAGTTAAAGTTACCACAGTAACGCATGACTTTTGTGCTGTGAATACCTGGCGGAACATGTCTGTGTTACACAGGATTGCAGCATTTCTTGTCCAAGTCCCTGACGTTATTCTAGTCCTGTCACCGTGACCAGCCGGTCTGACGCACACGGAAACCCATCACTGTGACCAGCCGGGCTCTGACACACACAGCAACTTTTCACCGTGACCAGCTGGGTGTCATATATGGAAACCTATAACAGGATGTCATACACACACAGATTCCTGACTCTGGAATGGGATATTCACTCTCTCCCTATAGAGATGAACCCTGCTTACCTAATTCCAGAGAGTAGTATTTCTTCTCCCCCAACAAACGGAGATTGATATTTAACGTCTCAAACTCTCTGACAATGTGGTGTTCTCTCTCTCTCTGCCCCCCCCAGTACTGTGCTATAGTGTCAGCCTAGACTGTGAGCTCAGAGTCCCTAACATGGGGCTTGAATCCACAACCATCTGACTCAGTCGAGTGTGCGAGTGACTGAGCTGGGCTGAGAAATTAATTTTGATGGAGAAACTGCAGGAATGTGACAGAAAAGAATTCCATTGAGACTCAATTTAATGGCTTTTTCTTATTTTTCAGAATGTCCAGCATTTAGAAAATTCATAAACGCAATCTTAAGTCTCAAGCCAGTTTTCATTTAAGATGTAACAGAGAACGAGGCAGCCAAGGAACACAGCGATGTCCCGCAAACAGCCATGAAGAGAGCGGGCTATTTTATCTGGGTGATTGTCGGCCAGGACACTGTGAGAGAAAGAGAAACTTCCTTCTCTTTTCAAGATGTGTAACAGCAAACATATTATCATATAGGTGTGTAAGAGCGAATGTTTTATGTAAATGTGTAACTGAGCACCATATAAAGTAGTCGTCTTACATCAAGTACATAATGAAGTAGGTGTACAACAGTGAATTTGTTATCAACCAGATGTGTAACGAATCATATTTCATGTAAGTGAATCCTAGCAAATATGTCAAAATGTAGGTGTGATTCAGAACTCCGCCCTCATAATTCTCACCCACACTAAACCTTGTACCCCATCATCCCAGTTCTCGGCAGACTCCGTGCGCTCCATATCACACACACTAAACTCTGTGCCCCCATCACCCCAATCCTCTCCCAAGTTCCACAGGCAACCCATCAGAGAAGTGATTGATTTCAAGATCCTCTCACTCGTCTACAAATCCTGGCACCTCCCTCTCTGACCTACTCACTCCCCACTCCAGCGCCCTTTGCCTCCATCCTGCCTCCTGCTTATACCTCATCCCCTCCGCAACACCATTAGCTACACCCCAAAGGTTTGGAACTGTCTACCCCAATCCGTCCACCTTTCCCTCTGGCTCCATCACTGTTAAGCCGCCAAGACACTGCCTTGCTTGAAGGGCTCTGTGTCAACATAAGTTCTTATTGTCTAACATGTGTATGTACTGTATGTAACCTGAAACACTGTTATATGAGTGTGTAACAGCAAGTGTATAATGTAGGTGTGCAGCAGCAAGTGTGTATAATATAGGTGTGTAACAGCAAGCATGTATAATGTAGGTGTGGAACATCGAACATGAAATAAAGTAGATATGTAGCAGCAAATTAATTACTGGACAGATGTACAACAGTACAGTGAGAATGTGATAGTATAAAGGTTTGCACCTGAATCAAGGGGTGTGGAGGATAAGGGGCTGCAATTATGATCAAAGAGGACCGTCTTGAGATAGGCCTTGAAGGAGGCAAGAGGTGGGGGGAACTGGATGGATTCTGGGATGGAATTCTTGAAGGTGGGTTCAGAAAAGCTGAAGCCCTGACCATCAATAGTGGGATGGGCAAGGCAGGGGACAGGAAGCAGGTCAGAGAGTGGAGGGAGCAGCCAAGTTTTGGTGTTTGTGATCGCAAATATAATAATATTTCTCACATTGTCACATCTTGAAGGTAGGGAGGAGAAAGGCCTTGTGGAGCTTTAAAAGTAAAGCAGGATTTTAAACCCCCTCTTTGAGGAGTGGGGGCCAGGCAAATTTGGGATTAATCCTCTCAAAGACGTTTGGTATGTATGGAAGATGCGCTGTAGAGTTCTGAATAATCTGTAGCATGTAGAGGGAAGAATTGCAAAGTCTGACAAGCAGAGAGTTAGAGTCCAACCTGGATGTGATGAATGTGTGGATGAGGGTCTCAATGACCTTAGGGGAGAGGCAGTGGTGGAGGCAGGAATTGTCGCAGAGATGGGGGAAAGCAGAATGGGTCGTGGCCCAGATGTTGGCAGTTGAGCTGGGTTGGTGGCTCCATGAGGTGGAGGGGTCATCCATGAATAGTGATGCTGTCAGTGCCTGTGGTGAGGGGAGCTGATGGGAACCAAACAGGTGAGCCTCGGTCTTGTCAACGTTCAACTGCAGAATATTTGCTCTCATCCAGGACTTGATGTGTGATAGACAATCTGTCAAACCAACAGTAGTTGTGGGGTCGAGTACGGAGGTAAAGAGATAAACTTGAGTGTCATCAGTGTACAGGTGGGCAGATGACATCATCAAGCAGGAGATATAGCTAATAAAAAGGTGGAGGACAAGATCAAAGCCGCAAAGATCACTTTGACCGCAAAGATGGAGCCAGAGGGAAAGGTGGACAAGTGCAGGAGGAGAAGGCATTAGTGGATACAAAGGTAAGATGGAAACCAGAAAAGGAAAGAACAATGAGGTGGAAATGAGAGAGACAATGTGTAGTAGAACAGGTGCAGGAGAAATTGAGAAGACTGAGAGACCATTTGTGAGGTGGACTTTATTTTGGAAATAAATGGAGGTAAGTGAAGAAGTCCTGTAGCTTAGTGGTTAGAGGACTAGCCTTACAAATAAGAGGACCTGAGTTCCCAGGCTGAGCTGAACATTGGGCAAGTTTCCTGTTCAAAGCCATTGTCTAAGGTCAAGCCTTAGACCAGTGGTTCCCAACTTCGGGTCCCGACCCAAATCAGGGTTGTGGGGATCCTGAGACAGATCGCAAAGGGTCAACATATATTTTCTCCCACAAATATACAGTCGGCTTTCCTGCTCTCCTTCCCCCTACCCCGTGCCCCGATCCCTCCCCTTGACATATTTCCCCCCCCTTTTCCCCTAATCCCACTTCTATGACTGTTTGTGGGACTGCTGTGTGCGATTTGGCTGCCGTGATTCGCCCACAAATATACAGTCAATTTTCCTACACTTCTTCATTCTGCCCCGACCCCTTCCCCTCTGCTCTTATCCCTACCTCACTGTACAGCGCCTTGGGACATCCTCTTGACGTGAAAGGCGCTATATAAATCGAAGTTTTGATTGATTGATCAGAATTTTTTGTTGTTGCTTTTTTTTAATGCTGAAAATGCTTTTTTAATGCAAAAAAAATGCCCGAGGCAACACCACTGACCAATTTGTATGAAAGACCGTACTTACGAGTCGTGCTGAGTCCACAAAAGAGGAGATATCGTCTTGGCTGAGCTTTGCTGCGGTCGCAATGTCATCCCCTAAGGGTCGGGAGGACCTGCTGGTGGCTAATTTGGGTCCAAAAAAAGGTTGGGAACCAATGGCTTAGACTCATCCTACCTCTGCGATCTCCTAAGCCCCTACTTATTGGTCTGCTCCCTCCGGTCAGTGAGCTCAGGGTTTGCACCATGTCCCCCAACCCAAATGCCCAACCATCAGATTAATATTATATATTATAAGAAGGTCAATGTGTGGAGGGAGGGATGAATTGACAATTAGGCCAGGATTAGAGAGGGTTTGAGGGTGGAAGGTGAGAGAGGAGGAGAGAGGTGAAGGAAGGAGGATGTGTGTAAAGGATAAACAATCATAATATTTGCATTTGACACAGCACCTTATCATATCTTTGATAAGTTTCAAAGCAGTTCATAGGTAATACTGTAAAGTGAATTGACTGTATTTTGTGGGCAAAACATGGCAGCCAATTGCACACAAAGTCCCCAGCTGTGGAGTGACCAAACTATTGGGGGGGATTTGAAGAACTAGAAATCAGATTTAGCTCCAGTGGGTTTGAAAAAATGGTTCTAATGTCGATATTTAACAGTCAGTGTTTACTGTTACACACTTGCTCTTACACACCCACATTAGAGGTGAGGAAAGGGGCAGGGATTAGATTGAGAGAGCAGGTGGTGAGCTTCAATTCTTCTCCCACTTCAAGGATGGAGAGATTGGGTTGGCAGTTATGCCAGGAATAAAGAGGAAGGGAGGTGAAAAAGAAGTGAGAGAGAAGTGAGAGAGGGAGGACTGCTGACAGAAGGGGATCGCAGTAAAAGGATAAACAAGAAACCATACCTAGCTCTGGTGGCCTTGAAAATGGCTCCATGGGGCAATGTCAGGCCGAGACTTTGACCGTTGGTTTAGGCGGGAAAAGCCGCCCTCGCGAGAGATCAACAGTCATCTGTCACTCTGTAGCCAGAGCCACGAACCCAGAGCACAGTCTGCCCTGCGGGGATTGGCCTGGGATTGTTAATGGTTCTACCTCAGTCTTAGTGTGAACTGTGAAACAGCGAGTGTGTTTTAATAAAGGTGTGTAACTGCGAGTAAGTGAGAATGTGTGTGTGTTCCAATATAGATGTTTGACAGAGTGTGTCCTAATGCAGCTCTGTATGAGTGAACTTTTGAGAATGTAATTGTGTCACAATGAGTGTGGTCTAATGTAGGTAGGGGTGTAACTGAGTATGGGAGGATGTGAGTGTGTACTAGTGAGCGTGTGAGAAACAATGTGTGTAATAGTGAGTGTGTAAGATTGTTGGTGTGTACCACAAGTGTACTATTATAGGTGTGTAACAGTGTGTGAGGCTGTGAGTGTGTGAGGCTGTGAGTGTGTTCTAATATGGGTGTGTAACCATGAGTGTGTGAGAATGTAGGCATACAAGTGTGTTCCAATTGAGTTGTGTAAAAATGCAGATGTGTATTTACTGCTACAGTATTTACTATTACACACTTACTGTTACACACCCACATTAGAACATACTGAGGGTGAGGAGAGGGGTAGGAATGGGGTTAAGGGAGCAGGATTTGGTTGGTAGTTATGCCAGGAATAAAGAGGGGGGGATGGTGGGGAGGTGAGAAAGAAGTGAGAGAGGGAGGACTGCCGAGGGAGGAGGTCGCAGTAAAAGGATAAAAAAAACATACCCAGCTCTGGTGGCTTTGCAACTGATGCCTGGGAACGATGTCAGGCTGCGCGGAGGCTTTGACCGTTGGTTTAGGCGGGAAAGGCTGCCTCCGCGCAAGACCAACCGTTACCTGTCACTCTGGCGCGAGAGCCACTGGCCCAGAGCGAAGTCTGCCCGGCGGGGCTTACCTGGGGTTGTTTATGCTTCTACTTCAATCTTAGTGTGTCATTCCACAGGTGTGTAACATCGAGTGTGTTATACCACAGGTGTGTAACCGTGAGTGTGTGAAAATGAAACCTACTGTTACGCACCTACATTATAACATACTGAAGTGAAGAGAGGGATAGGATTACGGGAGCAGGTGTTGGGTGTCATGATGGAGGTGGGAGAAGAAAAAGGTCACACGTATCGATGGAGGGTTTGGGTTGGCAGTTATGCCAGGAATAGAGAGGGTTTGAGGTGGGGAAGGTGAGAAAGAAGTAAGAGAGAAGTGAGAGAGGGAGGACTGCTGGGGGAGGAGGATAAATAGGAAACCATACCTAGCTCCGGTGGCTTTGAAAATGGCGCTCGAGAGCGATGTCAGGCCGCGCGGAGGCTTTGACCGAGTGTGTTATAGTACAGGTGTGTAACGGCGAGTGTGTTATACCACAGGTGTGGAACAGCAATTGTATTATAGTACAGCTGCGTAACAGCGAGTGTGTGGGAATATAGGTATGTATTTACCGTTACAGCATTTATTATTACACACCTAATGTTACACATCCACATAGAACATACTGAGGTGAGGAGAGGGGTAGGGATGGGGTTAAGCTGGTGGGCTTCATTTCTTCTCCCACTTCAAGGTGGAAGAAGAAAAGGGTACACTGGGTTACATGTGTGGAGGGAGGGATTGGGTTGGCAGTTATGCCAGGAATAGAGAGGGCTTGACGGGGTCGAAGTGAGAAAGAAGTGAGAGAGGGAGGACTGCTGAGGGAGAAGGTCACAGTAAAAGGATAAACAAGAAACCATACCTAGCTCTGTGGCTTTAAAAATGATGCCTGGGAGTGATGTCAGGTCGTGCACAGAAGCTTTGACGGTTGGTTTAGGGGGGAAAGGCCACCCCCGCGAGAGACCAACCGTCACCTGTCACTCTGGCGCGAGAGCCACTAGCCCAGAGCACAGTTTGCCCCGCGGGGCTTACCTGGGGTTGTTTATGGTTCTACCTCAGTCTTAGTGTGTCATACCACAGGTGTGTAACATCGAGTGTGTTATCCCACAGGTGTGTAACAGGATTGTGTTATAATACATGTGTGTAAGAGCGAATGTGTTATACCACAGGTGTGGAACAGCGTGTATATTGTAGTACAGGTGTGTAATGGCGAGTGAGTTATACCACAGGTGTGTAACAGTGCATGTGTTATACCACAGATGTGAAACAGTCAATGTGTTAACAGTCAATACGACAGGTGTGTAACAGCGAGTGTGATAGAAAACAGGTGTGTAACAACGAGTGTGATAGAAAACAGGTGTGTAACAGTGAGTGTGATAGAGAACAGGTGTGTAACAGCGCGTGTGATAGACAACAGGTGTGTAACAGTGAGTGTGATAGAGAACAGGTGTGTAACAGTGAGTGTGTTATAGATGTGTAACAGCAAGTGTGTTATAATATTGGTGTGTGCCAGCGAGTTTGTGAGAATATGAGTATGTTCCAGTGGAGGTGTGTGACATAGTGTGTATCCTAATGCAGCTCCGTATGAGTGAATTTTTGAGAATGTAGTTGTGTGACAATGGGTGGAGTCTAATGTAGGTGTGTAACTGAGGTTGGGAGGATGTGAGTGTGTAATAGTGAGTGTGTGAGAATCTGTTTGTAACAGTGATGTCAGTGTGTACACAAGAGTGTGATATTATAGGTGTGTAACAGCATGTGTGAGACTGAGTGTGTAAAGGTGAGTGTGTGAGAAGGTAGGGGTGTTCTAATGCGACTGTGTTCTAACATGGGTGTGTAGCCCTGAGTGTGTTCTAATGTAGGTGTGTAATAGTGAGTGTGTTCTAATAAAGATGTGTAGCAATGAGTGTGTTCTAATACAGGTGTGTAACAGTAAATGTGTGAGAATGTAGGTGTGCATTTACTGTTACAGCATTTACTATTACATATCTACTGTCACACACCCACATTAGAACTTACTCAGACGAGGGATGGGGTTAAGGGAGCAAGTGGTGGGCCAACTGTCACCCGTCACTCTGGCGCGAGAGCCCAGAGCACAGTCTGCCCCGCGGGGTTTACCTGGGGTTGTTTATGGTTCTACCCCAATCTTAGTGTGTCATACCACAGGTGTGTAACAACAAGTTTGTTATAATACAGGTGTGCAACAGCGAGTGTGTTGTAATACAGGTTTGTAACAGTGTGAAAATTAATGTTAAATTACAAATTTGTAACAATGAGTGTTATAGTGCAGGTGTGTAAAAGCAAGTGTGTTCTACCACAGGTGTGTGTGTTCTACCTCAATCTTAGTGCAATACCACAGGTGGGTGTGTTTTTTGTACAGGTGTGTAACAGTGTGTATGTTATAGTACAGGTGTGTATCAGCTCAGTGGTGAGAGCACTCGCCTAACAAGTGGGAGATGTGTGTTCGAATCCAGGCAGGTCAGCACAAAACCATGGGCAAGTTTCCTTAATCCACACACCCAATAATAATCCGTTCAAAATAAAAACCACAATAATAAAAATTGATCATTTGTGGGATACTGCTGTGTGGAAAATTGGCTGCCTCGTTTCGCCCAGAAGTACTGTACACAGTCAATTCACTTTGCAGTATATTCTGTAAAGCACTTTGAGATGTTTAAAATAGTGAGTATGTTATAGTTCATGTATGTGACAGAGAGTGTGTTATGGTACATGTGTATGACAGAGTGTGTAATAGTATGGGTGTGTAACAGCAAGTGTGTTATAGTACTGGTGTGCAACAGTGAGTGTGTTATAGTATAGGTGCGTAACAGCAAGACTCAGAGTAAGTGTGTTGTAGCTATGTAACAGTAAGCGTTTCATAGGTGTGTAACAGTAAGCGTATTGTAGATGTGTTTTAGAGTAAGTGTGTTGTGTTGTAGGGATGTAAGAGTATGTGTTTTGTAGGGGTATAAGAGTAAGTGTGTTGTAAGGGGTGTAAGAGTAAGTGTGTTATAGAGGTGTGAGTGTATTGTAGTGCTGTGAGTGTTGTAGGTGTGTGATGGGGCATATGGGTTTGCATCAGTGCATTATGTTGTAGGTGTGTAACAGTGAGTGCATTGAATTGTAGGTGTATAACAGTGAGTGTAGATGTATCTCAGATGTGTAACAATGAGTGTGTGAGAATGTAAGTTTGAAACTGTTGCATTGTAGTTATGTGGCAGTGTTTTATATTGTAGGTGTATAACAGTAAGTGTGTTATATTGTAGGTAACAGTGAGTGTGTGTAACAATAAGTGTACTATATTGTGAGTGTGCAGCTTTGAATGTGTTAAACAGGTATGTAACAAGGTGGAGACTGGGTCAAATGTGTAGAGGGAGGGATTGGGTTGAGAGTTACGCCAATGGAGAGGGTTTGTCGTGGGGGGGGTAGGTGAGAAAGATGTGAGAGCAGGAGGACTGCTGAGGGAGGAGGTTGCAGTTAAAGGATAAACAAGAAACCATACCTAGCTCTGATGGCTTGGAAAATGGCAAGCCTGGGCGCACGGAGGTAACCATAAGTGTTTGCTAATGTAGGGGTGTAACAGTCAATGTGTGATATTGTAGGTGTGCAACAGTAAGTGTGCTATGTTGCAGGCATGCAGCAGTGAGTATGTCCAGATGTTGCTGTGTAACAGTGAGTGTGTTCTGATGTTGGTGTGTAACAGTGAGTGTGTTCTGATGTATAATTTTGTTGTTGGTGTTCTAATGTGGGTGTGTAACAGTGAGGGTGTAACATTGTAGATGTGTAGCAGTGAGTGTGTTCTTTTGTAGGTGTGTAACAGTGAGTACTGTATTTAAGAATATAACTGTCAGAATGAGGTTCCCATTTCCCTCAAAACTGCCACTATCACCCCCATGCTGAAGAAATCTTCCCTTGATATGTCGCAGCTCTCAAGCTACCAGCCAACCTCCCTTTCCTGTCCAAGGTCCTCAAAAGAGTGGATGCCTCTCAGCTCCACTGTTTCTTCTCAACCCACTCATTTTTTGATCCCCTCGGGTTTCCATGTTGCCCACAGCACGGAAACTACTTTGGTCAAGGTCACAAACCACATCCTGACCATCTGCGATCAGGACTGCCTCTGCCTCCTCGTCCTCCTCGATCTCTCTGTTGCCTTTGACACCGTAGACCACGCAATCCTCCTCCACCACCTCTCCTTCCTCCTCAACCTGCAAGGCTCTGTCCTTGACTGGTTCTGGTCATACCTCTCACATCGCCTTCACTCCAACGGCTTTTCCTCCAGCCCTCGCACAGTCCCATGCGGCGTTCCCCAGGGCTCTGTCCTTGGCCCCTGCTCTTCACCCTCTACACTCTCCCCCTGGGCGACATCATCTGCAGACATGGGGCAAATTTCCACATGTATGTGGATGACACCCAACTCTACCTTTCCGCTTCCACCCTCGACTCCAGGACAACTCGCGTTCTGACTGAGTGTCTGTCCGACATTGAGACCTGGATGAGGGACAACTTCCTCCAACTAACCATCAACAAAATGGAGGCCCTCCTGATTGGCTTGCATCAGCGCCTCCACACCTCAGGTGCTGGCAACATCAGCATTCAAGGCTTCACTCTCCACCTCTCTAAGCCAGACGGGAATCTGGGCGTCTTGTTTGACCCTGAACTGTCCTTCCTCCCACAAATTTGTACCATTGCTGGTAAAGCCTTTCACCACCGCCGCAACATTGCCAAACTCCGCCACTACCTCACCGCCCCCATGCTGCTGAAACAGCATTCATCACATCAAGGCTCGACTATGGGAAGCCTCTCCTCGTCGGCCTTCCCAGCTCCTCCCTTCACAAGTTGCAGATTATTCAGAACTCATGTACTCTCCCGCACTAGGCTCCGCGACCATATCACTCCCACCCTCGCCTGTCTCCACTGGCTTCTCATCCCCCAGAGGGTCAAATTCAAGATCCTCGTCCTCACTTTCAAGGCCATCCATGGCCTTGCCCCACCTATCTTTCTGACCTGCTGACTCCCTATCAGCCTGTGCCCACACCCTCTGTTCAGCGGGCTCTGGCCTGTTGCACATCCCCCGCCCGAACTGCCCTACCATCGGTGGCCAGGCTTTCAGCCTCTCTTTCCCCATACTCTGGAACTCCATCCTGCAACCCCTTTGCCTCGCTTCCTCCCTTTTCTCCTTCAAGGCCTTTTCTCCTTCAAGAGTTTGAAGGTTTCAAGACCTTCCTCTTCGACCGTGCCTTCTGCTCCCCTCCTAACTCTCCTCCTTCTCCTACTCTACCCAACCCCTCCCCCCCGTTCAGGTCCCAAACTGAGTGTTCAGCACCTTGGGACATCCTCCCGACATGAAAGACACTCTATGAATGTAATTTTGTTGTTGAGGAGAGGAGTATAGATAGGGTTAACAGTGGTTTGGGTTTATGATGAAGGTGAGTGAAAGGGTCAAAAGTGTGGAGGCAGGGATTGGTTGTCAATTAAGGAAGAATTAGAGAGAGTTTGAGGAGAGGGAGAGGTGAGATAGAGAAGGAAGGAGATCATTCGCAAGAGACGTCGGGCTGTGGGTTTTGACTGTGGGTTTAGGCCGGAAACAACAACAACTTGCATTTACACAGCGCCCTTCATGAGATATGGTGCCCTGAAATGCCACCTCTGCCCAAGACCAACCCTAGCTGGTGTGGAATAGCGAACATGTTTTAATGGAGGAGATGTGCAAAAGAAAACGTGTTATAATGTAGATGTGCAACAGTGAATGTTTTGTAAATGTGTAACAGCAAACATGTTACTATATATTGTAAGTGTTTAACAATGAGTGTCTTATAGTGTAGATGTGGAACAGTGAGTGTGTTTTAGTTTAAGTGTCCAATTGTGTGTGTTGGTATTTAATATGGTTGGTATTTAACAGCGAGTATGTTACACTGTAGGTGTGTAACAGCCAGTGTGGTATATTGTAGGTGTGTAACTGTGCATGTGTTTTGTTATAATCTGGCCAATAGAAAAGTGCAGAACTATTTGCCCATAATTGAGCCTTGGACAGATTTCTACGAAGGATTGCGCTGGGCTGATGGAAGCTTTGAGAGACTCATTTTTTAAATGGTCCAGATTTAAACTACAGGCATATATTTCCTTAACATGTAGTTATGTTTAAAATACTAAAAATGTTAATTTGAATAGTAAATACAGCATTTATCAAGAATTTGCCAGAGGAGCTCAAAAGAGGCCGGGAGTTGAGAAGATAGAGTTGCGCAGCTTGTATTTCTACTGTGATTCCCTCACCGGCGGGCAAAGCCAAAGCAATTCCACAATCCAAACAATTCTGCCATCCCATGTGAGCGAGCACTTCTCCTCCCCACCCACAGGAGCAGCGTGGAGGGAACGGTATGAGAAGCTCGAAGCCTAGTGCACCTACAACAGGGTTGTAGGTGGGGTGTTTCTTGTGGTTTTGCAGCAGGGGCAATCATTTGTTCCACATGATTCCACATGAAGAAAAATAAAGATGCACTTTCGTCTTGGCCCAGGTTAATGTAGGTGTGTAACAGTGAGTGTGTTATATTTAGGTGTGTAACAGCAAGTGTGTTATTTTGTGGGTGTGTAATAGTCAATGTGTTATATTGTAGGTGTGTAACAGTCAATGTTATATTGTAGGTGTTTAACAGCGAGCATACTATATTGTAGGTGTGTAACAGTCAATGTGTTATATTGTACGTGTGTAGCAACGGATGAGTTATAATGTAGATGGGTGTCCTGTTCTGCAGTGGTTAGCGCATTCACCTCTTAAACGAGAGGACCTGGGTTTGATTCCCAGGTGGGCAGGCAAAACCTCAAGGAAGTTTCCTTACTCTGTTACCTAGCAGTAAGTAGGAACCCATTGTTTAGTCAATTGGCAGATTGCTTTTCCAGGATATTGATTCATTTTTAATTCGATTTTACAGTATACAGTATTCTATGAGTAATATTGAGACTTTGAGACATCTAGAAGATGTGATAAGGCACTATATCAAAATGTAAGAATTATTTTAGGCGGGAAACTGAAAAAGTGTTATAATATAGATGTGTACAAAAGTGGGAATGAAACAGTGAGCATGTTATAATAGCAAACATGTCATAATGTAGGTATGTAACAATGTGCGTGTTATAGTGTAGGTGTGTAACAGTGTGTGTACTGTATTAGAATGTAGGTGTGTAACAACAAATGCATTGCGGTAAAACTTGTATCAATAATATAATTACCTAAGTTGTACATCTACCCAAGTACTGTTGAATTTTCTATTAAATCCACTTACATTTACCTGCACTCGTATTAACAATGGCACTACTCTTAACCTCCCCGCCAAACTTGCTGCTATTAAACTTATCAGCTGCTGGGTCAAAACTTTCTTTCCTGAGCCTAACTCAGGGATGGTACATACCTAAAGACCTTCTTCTTTGACCGTGTCTTCAGAACTTGTTGCACACATTTGCTGTATGGTACAGCAAGAATGATTTGCAAAGAATGATATACTCTAGCTTTAATATACATGAGTTAATACAACAACAAAATTACACTTGTATAGCACTTTTCACATCAGGAGAAAGTCCCAAGGCGCCGGATACACAGTCAGTTCACTTTCAGTATATTCGGTGAAGTGCTTTACTTTGTCTAGAAGATGTGAAAAGTGCAATATGAAATTCAAGGATTATTATTAAATATGGTACAGAAACGTTGCCCTAAAGTCGACCAGCTCAGTTCTTGTGTATTTGTTAAGTGTATGTCATATAAAATCTGATTTATACATAACAATACACAAGTCATATGTGATATGACATATGCAAGTATCACATAACTCATATTTTGCATATGTCATATTAATAATAATAATTTGGTCACTCAAAGACATGATAAGGTTCTATATTAAATGCAAGGTTTATTATTGTTATTATATAACAGCAAACATGTTATTCAGGGATGTAACACTGTTTGTGTTATAATGTAGGTTTGCAACAGCAAACTTATTACAGAACAGATATGAAACAGAGATCATGATTATAATGCAGCATATGTGTTATATTGTAGATTTGTAACAGTAAGTGTGTTATCACTCAGGCCATCAAAATCATCATCTACGCATTCATCACATCTAGGCTGACCATGCCAACTCCCTGCTTGATAGCCTTCCCAACTCTTCCCTCTACAAGCTGCAGATCATCCTGAACTCTGCAGCCTATGTCCTCTCCTACAGCAGGCTCTGCGACCCCATTAATCCCTCTCTCACCCGGCTCCACTGGCCTCCCACCCCTAAGGGGCTCGAGTTCAAAATCCTTGTCTTTGCCTTCAAGGTCCTCCGTGGCCTTGCCCCTTCCTACTTCTCCAACCTGTTGACCTTAGATCAACCTGCGTATTCCCTCCACTCAGCAGGCTCTCACCTGCTCTATGACACCTTCCTGGCCAGCCTTTCTGCCAGTATTCAACCATTCTGCTTCTACCCTATGGAACTTATCCCATATTATCCCTTCACCTCCCTTGCTCCCTTACTTCCTTCAAGACACGTCTTAATACCCTCTTTGGCCAATCTTTCAGCTATCTTCCTGCCCTCCACCCTACCTGATCCTGACCTCCATCTTGGATCCAAATCCCTGATTGTCCAGCGCCTTAGGAAGTCCTCCAGAAGCGAAAGGTGGTGTGTTAAAATGTAGGACACTGCCGCACATGAAGGGCGCTTTATAAATGAAAGTTGTTGTTGTAGTTTTGTCACAGTATGTTATAATGCAGGTATGTATCAGGGAGCGTGTTAGTATAGATGTTTAATGGCGAGCGTGTGATAACATCGGTGTGTTACAGCAAGCATATTATAATCTAGATGTTGTAATATCAAAACTGTTATGTGTAAATATGTTACAATTAGGTGTGTAATAGAGAGCATGATATAATGTAGCTCTCTATCAACAAATGTTTTTTATGTAGGTGTACGTTTTTTTCTAGTGTGTAACAGGGAGCTTATTTTAGGATAGGTATTTATAATGTAGGTGTGTAATGGCAAGTGTGTTAACCAGGTATGTAACAGCAATGTATGTTGTCATGCAGGTGGGTAACATTGAGTGCGTTATGATGTAGGTGTATAACGGTGAGTGTTTAATAATGTAGGCGTGTATCAGTGAGTACGTGGAGCTCCTGTGACTTAGTGGTTAGAGCACCTGTCTTGCAAGCTGGGGAGACCAAGCTGGGGAGACCTGTGTTCAAATCCAGGCAGGTCAGGGCAAAACCTTGGGCAAATTTCCTTACTCCACACGCTAATAATAATCCATCCAAAAAACACAATAATAAAATTGGACATTTCAATCCACGACTGTTTGTGGGACACTGCTGTCTGTGCGCAATTGGCTGCTGTGATTCACCCACAAATATATTCACTTTAAGTAAATTCTGTGAAGCGCTTTGGGACGTTGATGAGATGTGAAAAGCACCATATGAAATGCAAGGATTATTATTATTATTTTATTATGTATGTGTGTAACTGTGTGTGTAACTATGAGTGTGTTATGAGTGTGTTAAGATGTAGGTGTGTAACAATGAGCGTGTTAGTAAAGGGGTGTGACCGCGAGTCATGTGTTTATCATGTGGATGCTTTCCTTTTTACGGCTGTCTGACACAAGTGGGAACCCATCACTATTATTTAGAGACTCCAAAGTAGCTTGAGAGGTATATGGACAGTGCCATCCAGATTTGACAATTTTTCCCTACCTGGAATGGATGCACCCTGCCACAAGTTAGTGAGAGCTGAGGGGCAGTGCTTTCAATGGCAAGCTATGTGGCTTTAGCTGATTAAAGTTTAGTGGTTACCCCCAACTCAATCCTTGGATGTATTAACTCAATCTCTGGATCCAGGAACTTAATTTCTGGATGTATTGACAAACTTGGACTCGACATAAAGCCATCTTGATATAATGCCAGTTGTCATCCCAAGCCTCAGCGTTTTCTCATCAGTTTATATGATGGACATCTGCATTCATTATGGTGGGAGGACCTTTACCAGAAAGCTTATAACATGCCAGCCACCTTGATGTTCTTGAGGTCCAAGTCTATATCAGGCTTACCCATCACCTGCTGTTTAATCTAGATCCTCACATGAAGCGCTTTGTCAAATAAATAGCGTTGAATCCTCTCTACCTCCCTGTAGCTATTTCCCCTTCTTGAAATATGGATCAAAGGAAGTCTCTCCACTGCAAGTTCAGAACATTGAAGGAGAATTATTTTAATTCAGGTCTTATCTGCCACAAGCTTCAACTACCTTTGAAGCTTGCCATTATGGAGAACAACCTCAGTGTGCATCCGCTGGACAGTATCTAAGCAAAAGTTGGTACAACAGTGTTACCATGAACTTGTGTAACAGCAAGTAACAGTGAATAATAAACATTTGCAACAGAGTGTATTTTTTTCAAAGGGAAGTGTGTTACAATGAAGCTGAGCACCAGGAAGTATAACAATGCATCACAAATTAGGTGTGTAACTGAGAGTGAGTTATAATGCAGGTGTGTAACATCTGGGTTCAATCTCTGGTCATTTATGTAGAAAGACAAGTTTAAAAAAAGTGAACTGTGTGATTAATTAACTCTGAAACTGACCATCTCAGGAAGGGTTGACATTGGATGTAGCTAATCAGAATGAAGCTCCAGAACTGCCTACAACATGGCCGACAAACAAGACATTATTGTTTGACTTGGGAGATGTGTGTCCGAGAGACGTATGTCGGAGGGATAAGTATCCAGGGGAACGTGTCTCAGGGACATGTCTTTGGAGACGTGTGGCTTGGGGGGTTGTTGGGGGGAGTGTCTCGAGGTTCTGGGAGACCAGTACCCAGGAATGGAAAAGAAGAGAAGAAGGAAAACAATGAAGATGAAGAAAGGTGAGGACCAAGTTCTCGAACAAGCTCCTGGGAACGGCCAATGTCATTGGAGGAGGGAATCGTAGGTCCACCTAGGGGATGGCTTAGCTGGTCAGACTGGTTGGGTGGGAGGCACTAGCCAGCAAAGGCATTGCAGGCAGATTTACCAAAACAACATGGTTGGACGTACACAAACAGTCCAACGATTTGAAAGGAGCCAAAGCAACAGTGGCCCTTTATCTGATAGCTTCCGCTGCTGGCATACTCTAGTTAATGTGGTCAAAGTGATGGGTCCTACGCTTGATCAGGCATTCAGCCCTAAGGATGAGATACGGGTCTTACCGACTGCAAGTCAGGAAAGTGTACATTCACTCTCTTCATTCTTTCAGAGGAAGATAAGTGAGGAAGACGCAGGAAGAAAGGCCGGCCCGCAGTGGCGATGGGGGGAGAGGACACTTGGAGGTGAAGAAACTCACAAGGGACGGACCCAATTCCTGGGGGAAGATTTGGGCTCCCCTCTGCTTGTTGCAGGTAACAAATTATTTATTTATTACACGCAGAAAGTCGAGCAGATGGCTTGTGAATTAAGTATGTAGCCCAGCGATGTGAGCATTGTGGTGCACATTCCCAATGTGTTCGGATTGAGAGGGTCAGAACCTTTAGGCTCCTCTGAAGCCAATCAGAACCACCCAGTCCCAGTGCCTCAGAGGTGCGAATTGGGAGATAGGGTAATGATGTGAAACAAATCTAGCTGGAAATGAAGACAAAGAGGCCATTGTGTCCAAAATAGAATCAATATTTTGGCAGAATATGCAAGCAAAAGGCAGATAGCATAGGTCAATGATGTGTACGCTTAGGTACTTAGCATGTTATTTTGTTTTACAAATGGTCTAGATGTTGGTTTTCTGGAAAGTAAATGGTTCATTCTTGCCAATGAGCATTGATCCCTAAGGCTTGCTCCCTTTCCTCTCACACTCCATACACACACAAAACACAAACAAACACACCAAAAACATACACACAGGTGTTTTGGATCTTGCCCTCACCTGATTGATGATAAGTTCATATTGGGCAGTTTTGCACTTGAAAAGTAGTCTTTAACAGATTTTACATCTTTACCAACCTCCACCTTAAGCTGCAAGATCTCAACATTCAGCCACACTGCTGGGAGTGCTACTTTTCCTTCTTGACAATTGCGTCTCTCAGAGCCCCAGCTGGAGGGATAGGGGAAGCTGAGGAGGGTCAGGAGAGTGGGGATGGCTGAAAGCATGGTAGGTCAAAAAGGGTCTTAATGTCTTTGTACAACATCAGGCAATGAGAATTCAATTCCAAAAAGCCTCCTCTGTCATATTATCCTAGAATTTTTTAGGGCAGAAGGAGTCCGTTTGCCAATCAAAGCATTGATCACCAGAGTATCAGCATAATATTCAATGTGTAATGTTCTTTGCGGGTCTATACCTCATCATAGGGGTATTGACTTGAGGATGAGGAGCTAAGGACTGAGGGCATTGCCCAAGGAACCATATATGTGATCTGTCAGGCCCACAAAATGGGACAGGAAACTAAAATTCCTCAAAGAGTATAGACCCAGGGAAATGTCCCTCACCCTCCCTTGCCACTGGCCAAGGCTCCCTGATCTACCACCTGATCGTTTCACACTATATGTTGATTGTGATGGAGTGTGCATTGTCACGTGCTTGGGTATGGGGAAAGAGCTGGTGAATGGGACTCTTTGGGTAGTTCTTCCAAAGAGCCGGAATAGGCATGGGCCGAATAGCCTCCAGTGCTGTATTATTCTAGGATTCTATGATTCTAAGCACCGTCTGAACCCCCGAGAAACCAGCCAACTCGTTAAAAAAAATTGTCTGTCAATTTTCTTTTCTCTCATTGAGTTAATCCAAACGTGACATACCTGTGTGTATATGTTCCAGTACAACCGTTTGGGTCACCTGTTCAATGGACCTCTGGACAGCAAATGGTTGACTTGCTGCAAGCCTTTCAAAGGATCGAGTGGGGTACAAGTTGAGCCACTGATAAGTTGAGACAACGCTTCAAGCCATCAAGACCAGCCAATTCCTGAATTCCTCTTACTCCTTCACAGCTACCTGGAGAGGACATCCTGCTCAGCCAAGTCTTCAAAGGCCTTTCGTATTTTCGAAGCTCTGTTTTATGTGCAATCTTCAAGAACAATACATTGTTTTTCCCATGGGATTGAGTCTTGTTGAAGGCAGGACTATATGACAACTCTCCCAACCATCCTCTGCATAGCAAAACATCCAATCATGTAGAAGTGGAGTTGTGTAGCTCAATGGTTAGAGCACTTGGCTCGTAAATGAGAGACCTGGGTTAAATTCCTGGCAGGCTAAAATATTGGGCAAGTTTCCTTACGCCTCTGTTTATCTATCAGTAAGTAGGAACCTGGTTATTAGTTGATTGGCAGATTGCATTTCCGGTGTAATAATTCTTTAAAAGAAAATTTGCCCTCCAAACACTCTATTCACTTTACAGTATCTTCTGTGAACCACTTTGAATCATCTCAAAGACGCGGTATGAGAAAGGATTATTATTATTCTCAGATTCTCAGCCTCTGAGTTTTGTGAGAGTTCCTAAATATTATTGTGACAAACATAAGAGTCACAAATTACATTTGTATAGCGCCTTTCATGTCGAGAGGACATCGCAAGTCGCTGAGGTCCGTTAGTGGTCACTAACATTTACCATTGCTACTGAAAACCCATTTGATACTTTAAACTTATGTGCTTACTTATTTTCATATTTATATATACATATTATTAAAATTATTAATTTAAAAATTCCTCACGTCAGGAGGACATCTCAAAGTACTTCACAGGATTTGCCATACAGTAGTGACTCTCTATTTTGTAGGTGAACGTGGCAGCCAACAGCAGCGTTCCGCAAACAGCAATGAAGTGAACGAGAGATTTAACCAGGAGGATTGTCGGCTAGGACACTGGGAGAGAACACCTCTTTTCCGATAGCGTCGTGGGAGTTTAAACATCCACCTCAACAGACAGAGACAGGAAGTGAGGTTTACGTCTCATCTGAAGGACTGCATCTCTGATAATGTAACACTTCACCAGCCCCAGCGCCTCGCTGGAGTGTCAGCCTAGACCATAAGCTCCAAGACCCGATGTGAGGCTTGAATGCACACCTCTTGATTCCGAGCGAGCGGCTGCGCCAGACTGAAACTCTACTGGGAGGCAAAGATGTGCAAAATTCTCAGAAACTACTTCACATAAACTGAAAGTCTGGGGTGGGGGTGGATGCCGGAGGTCTACACATTTGTTGTTTTGTGCTTTTATAAAATAAAACTATTTTTATAACTTTGTTTGCTTTTGAATTATTTCTCTTGACTGAGGATAACAAGGAATCAGTTGTCACAAGTGTTATCAGGAGGGTATATGTGTGTAACTCAGAGGAATAATAATAATCACATTTAATATCGCAACTTTCACATTGAGAGGCTGGCTCAAAACGCTTGATGCTTCTTCGTACTGTAAAGTTTCGTGGCTGGGTTGTTTTGTAGGCAAACGTAGCAATGAAATGTACTGTTGTAATCGAGCTGATTAACATTGGCTGTCTTCTAATATAGGTGTGTAACAATGAGCGTATAAATTGTAGGTTTGTAACAGCGAGCGTGCTGTAAAGTAGTAACAGCAAATGTGTTATAATGCAGCTGTGTAAAAGTAAGTAGGTGTGTAACAGGCAATTGTAGGTGTGTAACAGCGAGCGTGTTGTAATGTAGGTGTGCAACAGCAAATGTGTTATAATGCAGGTGTATAAAAATGAGTAGGTGTGTAACAGGCGATCGTGTTATAATGTTGGCAAGTGTGTAATAGTACAGGTGTGCAACAGAGAGCATATTGCAATGGAGGTGTGTAACAGTGAGCGTGTAATAATGTAGTGTAATAGTGAGCATGTCGCAATACGATTGTGTTATAATATAGGGGTGTAAAAAGTGATTATGTAATACAACAACAACAACAACAAATTACATTTATAGAGCGCCTTTAATGTGGTAATCATGTAATAATCTAGGTGTGTGCATCACACCTCAAGCATGCTATAATGTAATTGTGGGACAGTAAGCGTGTTACCATAAGCTCCACTGGTTCAGCACTCCCCCGTTTAAAAGTGTTATCACCTCCGTTTTCAAGACCCCCTGATTCAAACCTTCTCTCTAAGCCCTCAAACTTTTGTTTCATCCCAATATGTCGTTATTCTCCAGCTTGGCTCCTTCCTCTCCCATCACCGGTCTTTCCAATCCGTCCGCATGCCTACAGCACTGATCAAAGTGACCAACAACCCAGACTGGTTCTCTCACCAGCTCCTAGTTCTCCTCTGTGCTATCTTCCAAACTCTCAATCAACGTAACGTTCTCCACTCTCGTGCTCCTCCTATCCAAGTATCCAGCTCCCCTCAAGTCTTGGATGAGCTCTAGCTCCAGTAAAATATAGTCTCTCCTGCTTGGCTCCTATCAGGCCTTGGCGGTCGTATTTGACCCTCAGCTGTTCTTCAACCCCTCAATTGGGCTCTTGCTCAGAGTTCTCTTACCTCTGTAACATTGCTTGCCTCCACCGCCATTTCGCCTCTTGGGCCACCAGGAACCTCATCTGTGCTTTCATCATATCTAGGCTTGACCACTCAATGCTCTGCTGTTCCCTATTGGTGTGTAACAGTGAATGAATTATGAAGCAGTTGTGAAATGGCAAGCAAGCGTGTTATTATGTAATAAAATAATTCTTGCATTTGATATACAGTACTGCCTTATCATGTCTTCGAGACGTCTCAAAGTTCTTCACAGTATATAGAATCATAGAATTATATAGCACAGATGGACCTATTGTGTCTGTGTCGGCTCTTTGAAAAGAGCTGTCCACATCAATCCCATTTCCCCGCTCTCTCCCCATAGCCCTACAAATCTGTCCTCCTCAATAATCATCTACTTCTCTCTTAAAAGTTGTTATCGAATTGGCTTCCATCACCCTTTCAGACAATGTATTCCAAATCCTAACAACTTGCTGTGTAAATTTTTTTAAAAAAAATTCTGCTCCTCTGTTCCTTTAACAACTATTTTCAATTGGTGTCCTCGTGTTACTGATCCATTCGCCAATGGAAATAATTTATCCTTGTTCACCCTACGAATCCTCTCATAATTTTGAAAACTTCTATTAAGTCTCCTCTTAACCTTCGCTTCTCCAAGGAGAATAATCCTAGCTTCCCTAGCCTCCCTTCATAACTGAAGTCCCTCATTCTTGATACATTCCTGCAAATCTCCTTTGCACACTCTCCAATGCCTTAAAGTGTGGTGTCCAGAAATGAACATAATACTCCAGCTGAGTGTTTGTAAAGGTTCATCATAAGTTTCTGACTTTTGGATTCTATTGCCCCTACTTACAAAGACTGATATCCCATATGCTATTTTTAACAGCTTAATCTACTTGTCCTGCAACCTTCAAAGATTTACTTATGTAAACCCCCAGGTTCCTTTATCGCTTTAAGATTGTACCATCTAGTTTATACTGTAAAGTGAATTGACTGATTATTTTGTGGGCGAAACACGGTAACCAATTGCACACAGCAGTATCCCATAAACAGTTGTGGATGACTTTTTATTTTTGAAGGGATTATTATCGCTGGATAGCTTTCTGGGATAATAATTCTCTTTTCAAGGTGTGCAACAGATATCATGTAATAATGTAGATGTGTAACAGTGAGCGTGGTATAATGTAGCTGGACTTGCAGTGGAAATCTTGCCATTAATGGCAAGCTATGCGGTTTTAGCTGGTTAGGCTCTTAACGGTTACCCCAACACACACTCTGGGGTCCCCAAGCCTTGGCTCTTGCCAACCTGTGCCTAATACTCTCTGGATTTTGAGGGTGTCCAAGGAGCGAGAGTACATATTTCATTCCAATAAACATCTCTGACATTTCCATGTGTAGGTGGGATATATGGAATTCTCAGTTTGGTTTGGAGATGGGTTTCCACATGTGTCAGACATCTGGCTGACCAAAACAAAATCAACAGAAAAGTTTCACAATTTGACTTCTGAACAAATGCTCTCCCCTTGTATTTTGCAGATATCTTATGAATGTAAGTTTTGAAGGACGGAACCTGTCTTTCAGCGAAGATGGTTATCAGATGCATCCAAAGTTGGTCATTATCTTATTGAACAAAGAACGTGTGTGGGAAAAGGTAAGGCTGGTCCCCTCTTGGGCTTATGCATGTCCAATGTACACATGCATGTAAGCGTGCCACTTATGTAGATTTCACTAACTCAAGATTTTTGTGTGTCAATTTGACTCAGTTGCTGGCACCCCGTGTCCGTGTCAGAAGGTTGGAGATTTAAGGCCAACGTAAGGAACTCTGAGCTCACAGTCTTGAGCTGGGGGGAGAGAGAGAGCGCACTGCATTATCAGAGATGCGGTCCTACAGATGAAACATTAAACCTCACCCCCTCCTGTGCCCTGTTCACGCAAACGTTAAAGATCTCCCTCCCATGGCTCTTTTGGAAAAGAGAAGGGAGTTTCTTTTGCTCTCCCTGCCCACCCAGATAAAATCATTCACTTACTTCACGGCTGTTTACCAGACATTACTTTGTAGAAATTGGCTGCCGTATTCACCCACAAGACACACAGCCACTCCACAATACAATGAATCCTGTGAACTGCTTTGAAATGTCCTGTGATGTAAAGCACGCTAGATCAAATGTAAGGATTATTACAAAAAATCTTATCTTTGTAAATCCTACAGTCACCTAATAATAATACTTGAATTTGATATAGTGCCTTATCATGTCATCGAAACGTCTCAACGTGCTTCACAGAATATAAAGTGAATTGACTATATTTTCTGGGCAAAATGCGGCAGCCAGTTGCATACAGCAGTGTCACACAAACAGTAGGAGATTGAGTATCAAGTCCCATTCATTTTCCTATCAAAACTACTTAGATTCATTTGGAGTAGATTAATCATTTCCTAACTCATAACACCTTTCTTCTACACTTCATTATTCCAAATTAACCATCTGTATTGGATTGTGAGAGACGTAGTAACTTTTAAAGTCCTCCATGTCCTTGTCCCACCCTACCACTGTGACCTCCTAAACTCCCTACCAACCTGTCCACTCCTAGCTAATGCAGAACAATCTCTAAATCTAAGACCCCAGCCTATGACTACCAACCTCACCACACAGCCCTCAGCACTTTACCTCCACAAGCTTCAGATTATTTAGAACTCTGCATCCTGTGTTCTCTCCCGCCCCAGGCTCTCTGACCCCCCATCCTTGCCCAGATCCACTGGCTCCTCATCCCCCACAGGATCAAGTTCAGGATCCTCAACAATAAAGACCTCCATGGTCTGGCTCCTCCTTACCTCTGAGACCTACTTTACCAATCTGTCCGCTTCCTCGGCTTGGGGACTTTGGCCTGTCCATTGCCCCCGCAGTGCCTGTTCCACTATTCAGCACCTCTGCCCACGCACTCTAGACCTCCATCCTGGAACAACTGCACCTCACCCTCTAGCCTCCTTCAACAACAACAACAAAATTACATTTGTAGAGTGCCTTTCATGTCAGGAGGACGTCCAAAGGCGCTGAAGCTCTGTCTTAAGAACTTCCTCTTTCAACTAATGCCTTTGGTCATACTCCCATCCCCATCCACACCCCTCTTGGCCTCTACCACTCTCTGATTCCAACCCTCAGTTCACCTGAATATTTCACTGTCTACCTTGGGACATTCTCCCAGCGTGAAAGGATTTGTTGTTGTAGCTGTTATCACTGTGACTGATGTGTTTTAACACTTTCATGGCTCATTGAGTAACTACCAACAATTCCCACCCTGATACCTTCTGTTAGACATTAGCACGCCATCACTTTAACACAGTGCTCCCTGCCCTTCGATTATTCCTGTGTAGCTGGATGTATTAAAGTTGAATTTACAATAATAATCCTTACGTTTGATATAACGGCTCATCACATCTTTGAGACGTCTCAAAGTGGTTCATAGAATATTCCGTAAAGTGAATTGACTATATATTTTGTGGGCGAAAAAGGAATGCACAACATATTAACAATAATCCCTTCATTTTCTATAACACCTCAGCATTAATACAGTGCCTTTCTCATGGGGTAGTTAGTGTCTGAGTGTTGTGTATTGACGGGTTAGATGTCAAGCAAGAGAGAGTGGGAGGTAAAGGAGAAGGACTTGAGGACAAACTGTTGGGGATTGTGTGCCGGGGCTGTGGCTTGAATGTTGTGAGCTGATCGGTGTGTGTGTATGCGTTCACCCACAGGTTGGGAAGTGGGAAAACAAACGTCTGACGATGAGATACCATGTGTGGCCTCGATATTACCTGTTCTCGGAGTCGGAGGAAGAGGACGATCACCTGAGTATTGTGACGCTGGAGGAGGCTCCCTTCGTCATCGTGGAAGACGTGGACCCTTTGAGCGGCACCTGCATGAGGAACACTGTCCCGTGCCGCAAGCAGGTCAAAGCTATGTATGTCCCACACCCACCCAACCCACCTCACACCCAGTCCACTTCACACACAGCCCACCTCACACCCAGCCCACTTCACACCCAGCCCACTTCACACCCAACACACCTCACACCCAACCCACCTCACTCCCAGCCCACCTCACACTCAATCCACAATCAGCCTAGTTTACACCCAGCCCGCCTTATACCCAGCCCACCTTACACCCAGCCCACCTTACACCCTACCCACCTTACACCCAGCTCACCCCACACCCAGCCCACCTCACACCCAAACCACCTCACACCCAGCCCAACTCAAATCCAACCCACTTTATGCCCAATTTACATCCAACTCACCTTACACCCAACCCACCTCATACCCAACCCATCTTACACCCAGCGCACCTCACGCCCAACCCATCTCACATCCAGCCCACCTTACACCTCACATATATCGATATATCGCTAAAACTTGATATAATTTTCATATCGATGTGCCGATATAGGCATTTCAAAAATATCGATATATTGAAAAATCGATATATTGAGATAAAAAATCGGAATGCGCGCACACTGAACTACAAGACCCAAAATGCTCATCTCTATACACAATGCACAGACCGAGGTGCAAAGCCGCCATATTGTATTCATAGTCCTCGAATACAATAATCAGATATGCAAGGGGTGGGGGGGGAAAGAAGGCTGGGCCCGGGGGGGGGGGGAGGGGGAGAGAGACACAGAGAGAGAAAGATATTTACCTCCTGAGGAGATAGGCCCGGAACGCGCGCGCACCCGGAACGCGCGTGCACCCGGAACGCGCGTGCACTCGGAACGCGCGCGCACCTCGAATGCACGTGTCGCACGCGCATGCGCAGTACGAAAAACCCGAAAATATCGATATTTTGGTATATCTCGATATGAGCCCATAGATATATCTAAATCTGAAAATTTCCATAACGACGGACCCTACTTCGCACCCAGCTCACCTCACACCCAGCCACCTCACACCCAGCCACCTCACACCCAGCCACCTCACACCCAGCCACCTCACACCCAGCCACCTCACACTCAATCCACACTCAGTCAACACCCAGCCCACATTCAGTTTACACCCAGTCCAGCACACGCCCAGCCTAACCCTTCTGTATGTTCAGCTGGTTGTTAATGTTTCCCATGTTTCTGTTTGGAAAGAGAAGGAAGCTTCTCTCTCCTGGTGTCCTGGCCAAGAATCTTGTTTCAAAACATATTGTTCACTCAATCCATGGCTGTTTGTGGGACCCTGCTGTTTGCAACAAACTGGGTTTTATTGTACACAAAGTATATCCTGTGAACGCTTTCACTCCTCGACGACGTGATAAATAGCTATATCAAATGCACAGATTACTTTAGTCATTATAGGAGATATCGTGATCACTCCTATCCCCTAGAGGATCGAGTTCAAATTCCTCGTTATTACCTTTAGAGTTCTCCATTTACATCACCTTCTGATGTGAAAGGCGCTTTATAAATGTAACTTGTTATTTTTGTATAAGGTGCAATGATTGTTTTTCTTGTATGAACCCCCACCCCAGTAACCAAACAGAAGGTGGCATCTACATCAAACGCTGCTGCAAAGGATTTTGCATTGATATTTTGAAGAAAATTGCAAAGTATGTCAAATTTACGTACGATCTCTATCTGGTGACCAACGGAAAACATGGCAAGAAAATCAATGGAACGTGGAACGGGCTGATTGGTGAGGTGAGTCTCCTTCAGTTTCCTACAAAATGCGTGTCTTCGTCGCTTGCCTTATAATCTCTGAGTCAAGTGGGTTTGAGCCCCAACATCTAGGCTGACGCTGGGGAGAGAGAGAACATTGTCTTTCAAATGAGATGTTAAACCTCTGTGCCCTGTTCAGGCGGACGTTAAAGATCTCCCACTGCTCTGTTGGAAAAGACAAGGGAGTTTCTATCTCCCTGGCCAACAATCTCTTGGATAAAATTATTGTATTGTTAGCGGGTGCAAAATTGGCTGCTGGTTTCGCCCACAAAACACACAAATCCTGTGAGGCAATTTTCAGACGTCCTGCCGATGTGAAAGGCACTGGATCAAATGCAGGGAGGGTTCAGATTAAAACCCCTGCAGATTAATAGGAAATGGTTGAGGTGCAAAGTTGCACATTCTGCCTTGAAACCTGCAACTAACAACACATTTTAAAAATATATCTTGTTGTTCCTCGTTGTCAGCTCCACTCCTGATAGCGTGAGGTGTGAAAGGCTGATCGTCATAAATACACGCACTTTATTTTGCTTACTCAGCTCCACACTGTCACTGTCAAAACACTAATCTCTCGGCCTCTCACCTCTCCCTGCACAGTCTCTGATCCCCTTGGCATCTTTTCCCCCCCATTTCCCTTAATCCCACTTCCATGACTGTTTGTGGGACACTGCTCTGCACAATTTGGCTGCTGCGTTTCACCCACAAATATAGTCAATTTTCCTACTTTTCTTCATCTTACCCCAACCCTTACCCCCCTGCTCTTGTCCCTACCTAACTGTACAGTGCCTTGGGATGTCCTCTTGACGTGAAAGGCGCTATATAAATGTAAGTTTTGATTTTTGATTGATTGATTATCAAAGGTTTGTGACTCTGTCAGACATTTCCACATAGTGTAGAGACAGCCCAGCCTGGAGAACTCACTTCTTATTGTTGCATGAAAGTTTGAATTTATATACTGGATGCCATTTGTCAGCCATTTCGCCCACAAATATATAGTTAATTCACTTTACAGTATAATCCCTTGAAGCGCTTTGAGACGTCTAGAAGACATGAAAAGCGCTGCACCAAATGCAGGGATTACTATTATTATTTATATTGCTGTCTGGCAAGCTTTCCTGTTGCGTATCCAGCTAAGGATCACTCTACCCATTAGTTAGGGTTTTGGGTGAAGGGTTAATAGGAGCTGAGTGGGAGGATTCCCTGCACCTAGTAGCTGTTGAACCACTGGGCTAGGCTAGGCTGTATTGTCCTCAGTAGTGAGAGTCCTGGAATACTATGGCCTTGCTTGGCTCAGAAACTGCACAATCGAAACCACTGGACAATCAGAACCACCGCAGAGGGCTGCCTCAATTCTGACATTCTATTGCCAAACACATCACCTTGGAGCTAGTTTAGCTGCAAGGTGATTCCACTTACAACGAGACATTAAACCTCACTCCCTGTCTATGCCCTGTTCAGGTGGACGTCTCCTGTGGTATTATGGAAAAAGAGAAGGAAGTTTCTCTCTCTCCCTCTGGGGTGTCCTGCCCCGAAAATCTCCCAGATAAAATCACCCATTTACTTCACAGCAAGGATTCATGCCTGCAGAAATTGGCTTCCACATTCGAACACATTCACTGCACATTATAGTGAATCTTGTGAAGTGTTTTAAGATGTCCACGCAATGTAAAACGCGCTGGATTTCGCTGTTACTGACTATGCTGTTTTAGCTGCTCCGCATGTTGCCTGGATTTTCACACGTTCTGTATACTTTCACTGCAGGGCAAAATGTTGGCAAGTTTCCTTACTCCACACACACACACCTCTGTTTACCAGCAGTTAATATGAACTCGGTTGGTAGACACTTTTCTGGGGTTAATTATTCCTTCCCAAAAATTAATAATTTGGTAATTTAATCTATGACTGTTCAACTGCTGTGAGAAATTGGCTGCCATGTTTCGTCCACAAAATATTGTCAATCCAGTTTACAGTATATGCTGTAAAGCGCTTTGAGACATCTCGAAGATGTGATGAGGTACTATCACGTGATAAGGTATTAGCTGCCATGAATGTTATCCTGGTTCTGTTACAGGGTTAATGATCCCTTTCTCTATCTCTCTCTTGCTCTGCCTCTCACAGGTGGTCAGGAAGAAAGCACACATGGCAGTTGGCTCTCTGACCATCAATGAGGAACGTTCTGAGTTTGTGGATTTTTCCGTCCCTTTCATAGAGACGGGAATTAGCGTCATGGTCTCCCGGAGCAATGGCACAGTCTCCCCCTCAGCTTTCCTAGGTAACTGGCCTATGCCACCCTCTCCCCTACTCTCTCCTCTCACCTTCTCCTACACTTTCCTCTCCCCTCTCCTCCTCTTCACTCCATCTCACACCCTTTCCCTCCCACTACTACCCTCTACCCTCTCACCCTCTCTCGAACCTCTCTCACCCTCTCCCTACCTCAACCATTTCCACCTCTCCCCCCCCCTCCCCTCCGCTACCTTCCCTCTCAACCCTCTATCCTCCCCTTTCCCCCCTATCTCCACAGTTCGGAGGCTCACTTCTTCTGTTTGACCCTGATCTCTGGGATTGTGCTGTGCCTGATATGTGTGCAGTGCTGCATTCTCTATGTTCTATGCTGCATGCTATATACTCTTATGCTGCTGTAGCTCAGTGCTTACAGTGCTTGCCTTGCAAGCGAGAGACCTGGGTTTAATTCCCATCAGGATGAAAAGTTGGCAAGTTTTCTAATTCACAACTTTGTTTGCCAGAAGAAAGTAGGAACCTGGTTGTTAGTCGGTTGTTCCAGGTTGGTATCTGGAATGCATTGCCTGAAAAGGTGGTGGAGGCCGATTCAGTAACAACTTTTAAAAGAGAGGTACAAGTTTATTTGGGGAGGACGGATTTGCGAGGTTATGGGGAGAGAGTTGGGGAATTAAATTGCTCTTTTCAAAGAGCAGGCACAGACTTGATGGGCCGAATGGCCTCCTTTTGTGCCGTAAAATTCTATGATTCTATGATGCTCTTTACAATGAAATGCTGCATTGACAACAACAATAGAGGGAACCCCCAATTTACAACAGAGTTGCGTTCCTGAAAAATGTCACGCATCGAAAAGTCGTAATTCAAAATGCCGTTTCCCATGCATATTTTCCCACAAAATACACTATGTACTGCGCCTGCGTAAAAAAGATGCGCACAATTCTTTTGTCAAATGTCATATATCAATAAAAAGATGTTAAAAAATTATGTTCGTTAAATCGAAACCATGTAAATAGAAACGTTATAATTCGGGGATAGCTGTATTACATTTGTACTAGCTATACACCCGCGTAACATATGAGGCCTAGTGTTTTTGAAGACGTTTATACATATATTTCTAAACTTTTTTAAAGTAATGTATTTGTTGTTTACAAAAAAAGGAAGGCTTAAATCATTGGGTTGTTTTTCTTTGTTTTTTTTTAAGTTTCATTGGTTTTTGTTTTCCTTTTAGAAGTTCATCGTTACAATTGCTGAAACATACCTAAGTCTTTTATATACAGTAAGAGCCCTTTTATCCGTGGCCCGATCAACCGGATTGCTCAACCTCCTCCCGGGGCAATTCCCCATTCCAGCAATCGCGAGTACGCTCACTTTGCGCATGAATGCAATGCGTGCGCATGCGCATTTTTAAACTTACGAACTTGGAGGTTTTCACTCATCAGTAAAAAATGCTTTTTTACCGAGTCTGCTGGAATCTTTATTGGTAAGTAGCCATAGAATATTCTGTTACTATTTAGTATATTATTAATATAGTATGTTTTAAAATACGTTAATTTTTTGTGTTTTTTTTTTTTTTGGAGGGGGGGGGATTGACTGTGCCGTCCGATTATCCGGCACAGTCAACCCCCCCCTCCCTGAGCGTGCCGAATAAACAGACTCTATATAGAAGATAGATTTGACACAGCGCCAATTGCGGAATTGCGGAAACATACCTAAGGCTTTTATATATATATAGATAGTAAAAGAATATTATATAGCTACTTACCAATAAGTAGCTATATAACAGCCCACTCGGTGAAAAGATCGGTAAAAAATGCAAAAACTTCCAAATTTGTAAGTTTAATAAGTGCGCATATGCACGTGCGCAAAGTGAGCATACTCGCGATTGCTGGAACGGGGAATTGCCGGGGAATTGGAGGGCGTCGCGCAATAATAAATATAATAGAAGATAGATTTGACACAGCTCCATCTGCGTCAGGAGGATACAATTGCAGAGGAAACGGGATGTGACTAGTGGAGTGCCACAAGCATCAGTCCTTGGGCCTCAGCTATTTACCATCTACATCAACGATCTAGATAATGACATCGAGCTTAATATATCTAAATTTGTTGATAATACAAAACTAGGAGGAAGCATTAATACCAAGGATGACATTTTAAAAAATGCAGCGCGATATAGATAGACATAAAATTGGTAGTATGATTCTTTTATTCTATCATGTTTTATTACTTATAATCATTAAATCGCTATGCCTTTATTAAGGATTGTTGGGTCATTATTTTGAATTCTCGGAATCGGCAATCACAACAGATGAGTGGGCAGGTAGGTGGCAGATGAAGCGTAATGTAAGGAAGTGCAAAGTCATCCATCTAGGTCGCAAAAACATCAGAGCAGGTTATTTTTTAGAGGGGGAGAGATTGGAAATTAGCATACAGAGGGACTTGGGTGTCTTTGTACACCAAACACAGAAAGTTAGTATGCAGGTGCAGCAGGCAATTAGGAAGGCTAACGGTATGTTAGCTTTCATTATGAAAGGGTTAAAATATAAGAGTAGGGAAGTCTTGCTGCAGCTGTATAGGGCCCTGGTGGGACTACATCTGGAATACTGAGTGCAGTTTTGATCTCCTTATTTAAGAAAGGATATACTTGCCTTGGAGGGAGTGCAGCGTAGGTTTACTAGGTTAGTACCTGGAATGAGGGGGATGAGTTATGACGATAGGTTGATTAATTTGTGCCTATATTCTTGGAATATAGAAGATTTAGAGGGGATCTTATAGAATCCTATAAGATTATTAAGGGGCACGACAAATTAGATAGTGGGAGATTGTTTCCCCTGGTTGGAGAATCTAAAACCATGGGTCACAGTCTTAAAGTTAGGGGTCAGCCCTTTCACACTGAGTTGAGAAAAAACTTCTTCACTCAGAGGGTGGTGAATGTATGGAATTGTTTACCCCAAAAGGCTGTTGATGCTCAGTCCTTGAACATATTCAAGACTGAGTTAGATAGATTTCTCATTTATAAAGGGATTAAGGAGTTTTGGGATAAGGCAGGTAGCTGGAGTTAGAGTAGAATATCAGCCATGATTGAAAGGCGAGGCAGGCTCGATGGGCTGAATGGTCTACTTCTGCTCCTATTTCTAAAAAAAACATACCTAAGGCTTTTATATATCAAAGCCTTAGGTATGTTTATGTATATATATATATATATATGGATATAGATAGTACCTGTCACATTGGGAGGATGTCACAGGGCACTGAATAGTCATTGCTTCTGAACGGAGCTGGGGGCGGGATCGGGGAGGGTGGAGGCAGGGGAGGGGGGATGACCAATGGCATGGTCGAAGAGGAGAGTCTTGAGGTGGGACTTGAAGGAAGTAGAGAGATTGCATATGGAATTCCAAATGTTGGGGGCAGAGTGGCTGAAGGCTCACCCATGACAGTGGAGCGGATGGGTTGGGGAACATGGAGTAGGCCAGAGCTCATAGAGCAGAGGGAGCAGACAGCTCGGTGGATGGGGGGGGTTGGAGGTCGCAGTGAGGCAAGGATGAGGCAACGCCATTGAGGGCTTTAAAGGTGAAGACCAGGATTTTGAATTGAATCCTCTGAGTGGTGGGAAGCCAGTGGAGCCGGTCGAGAATGGGGGTGATAGAGGGGCTGATGAACCTAGTGCATCAGAGGACCCGGGATGCAAAGTTCTGGGTAATCTGCAGCCTACGGAGGGAGGAATTGGGGAGGGCAACAAGCATAGATGAGTCTGTATGTGATGAAAGAGAGTTTCAATTGCATGAGGGGTGAGGTAGTGGCGGCGTCAGGCAGGAAGGAAGGCAGAGCAGGCCATGGTATGTATGTGGGGGAGAAAAGACAGTTGAGGATTGAACAAAATACCTAGGTTCCTGACTGGCTTGGTGAGGTGGAATGTCAACCATGGAGGTTAATGTTACCAGTGTCTGAGGTGCAGAAACACTGGTACGAGCCAATCAAGAGGGCCTCGATCTTGTTCACATTCAATTGCAGAAAGCTCTCATCCAGGAGATGATGTCTGAAGCCTGTCAGAACAGCAGTGGTCCTGGAATCTAGGGTAGAGGTAAAAAGATAAAGTTGGGTATCATCGCATAGATAATTTGACCCCACTCAAACCCCTTACCAAGGGGGAGCATGTAGATGTTGAAAAGGAGATCCAAGAACAGAGCCCTAGGGGATGCTGCAGGTGACAGTGTGGGGGCTGGATCAGAAGCTGTAAGTGGCGACAAATTGGAGATGGTAGGAGAGGTAAGATTCGAACCAGGTCCACGATAATTGAGCTGAGAGAAGCGGTGTAGGAGGATGGAGTGGTCCACAGTGTCGAAGGCGGCAGAGAGGAGGACAATGGAGCAGAGAAAGCCCTGGTCCCAGATATTTAGAATGTCATTAGAGACTTTGACCACGGCTGTTTCTGTGCTGTGAGCAGCATGGAAACCGGAATGGGGGGGTTAAAAAGGGAATGGTGAGAAAGGAAGGAGCGAAGCTGTGACGCAATGAGGAGAGGAATGGAGGTTGGAGATGGGGCAGTAACTGGAGAGTAGGGATGAGTCTAGGGAAGGTTTATTTAGGATGGGGGTGATGACGGCTGTTTTTAAGGGGGTGGAAAAAGTGCCGGTGCATAAGGAGAGATTGATGATGTCGGTTAGGAGTGGAGCCAGGAGATGGAGCTGGGAGGTGAAGAGAGAGATGGGGATGGGGTCAAGGGAGAAGGTGGTGGTTTCATTTTGGAGATGATAGTGAGGGAGGAGAGAAAGGGAAGGTCAAAGATGTTTAGGGGGTATGGGTGGGGGGTGGGTCATGATAGAGAGGTGATGAGGGGGTTAATGGTAGACAGGGTAGAGGTGGTCGAATGGATCACCTCGATTTTGGATTTGAGGAAGTCCAGCATCTCCTCGCAGTTGGAATTAGAGGAGAGGATAGGTGAGGTATGGGAATGTGGATGAGGGAGATAGTTAGTGGTGGAGAAGAGGAGCCTGGGGTTTGGCCGCCAAAGTTATCTTGGAGATGTTTCAAAGACATGTGAAGGCGCTATATCCAATGTGAGGATTATTATTTATATATTTATTAGATGCTGTGTACTCTATGGTCATTTGAATGCTCTATGCTGTGGCTAATGCTTACGTTGTCTTGTCTCCTCATCTCACCTTTCCACAGAGCCGTTCAGTGCTGATGTCTGGGTTATGATGTTTGTAATGTTGTTGATCGTCTCAGCAGTGGCCGTCTTCGTCTTTGAGTATTTTAGCCCCGTTGGGTATAACCGCTGTCTGGCTGATGGTCGTGGTAAGTGATGTTAATTTGGTTACTAAATCAACGATTGTTTGTGGGATGCTGCTTTGCGTAATTGGCTGCAGTGTTTGGACCATAAAAAATATACAGTCAATTCACTTTACAGTATATTCTGCGAAGCGCTTTGAAACGTCCTGATAAGACTCTGTAGCTTGTGTCCTTTCCAACAGCAAAGCCTGCGAAACCATCATTCCCACCCTCCACTGGCTCACCATTCCCCAGAGCATCGAATTCAAGATCCTTGTCCTCATTTTCAAGGCTCTCCACAGCTTTGCCCCCTCTTACCTCTCCAACCTGCTGACTCAGTACCAACCTGCTCCCCCTTTCCATTCAGCGGGCTCCGGTTTGCTCCATGTCTTCTGCCTGACCCGCCCTACCATTGACAGCTGCCCTACCATTGGCAGCAGGCTTTCAGCCTCTCTGCCCCCACACTCTGGAACCCCATCCCAGGCACTTTGCCTCACTTCCTCCCTTGCCCGGTGTCAGGACGCTCCTTTTCGATTGTGCCTTTTGCACCCTCCCAATCTTTCCCTCCCCTCTCCCCTGCCCCTCCCTAATGCTCAGGTCCCGTCACCTGACTGCTCAGCCTTGAGACACCCTCCCAATGTGAAGGGCACTCTATAAATGCAATGTTGTTGTTGTTGTTGTGGCTTCAGTCGCACTCCTACCTTTCTTGCTTGCCTCATCCCCACCCCTTGCTCAGGTCCCAACCCCTGGCTGTTCAGTTTCTTGGGACATCCTCCCGACGTGAAAGATGCTCTACCAATGTAATTTTGTTGTTGTTGTTGAAAGGCACTATTGCAAAAACAATGATTATTACTACACCAAAGCCAAATTTAATAAGCCCAATAGTTTGGCTGGTGAGAGGATAGGAGAGAACATCAGACATGTGCATTAACTGTTGTTCATCTTGCTTGTTTTAGAGCCAGGAGGCCCCTCCTTCACTATTGGCAAAGCCATTTGGCTGTTGTGGGGGCTGGTGTTCAACAACTCTGTGCCAGTGCAGAATCCAAAGGGAACAACCAGCAAAATCATGGTGTCGGTCTGGGCTTTCTTCGCTGTGATCTTCCTGGCCAGTTATACAGCCAATCTGGCAGCTTTCATGATTCAAGAAGAGTATGTGGATCAAGTGTCTGGTCTGAGCGATAATAAGGTGAGTTGCAGCTGCAGTGTCAAATAAAAGTATAATGATTATTCCCATTATGATTATTATCATCAGAGAGGTCTGCCTCGCACCCAAAGCCCTCCCTTCCAGGCTCCACCAGCCTATCACCCCCATTCTTCCTTCCTCCTTTCCCTGTCTCCCCACTCTCAACAACCTGATGCAGTAACTTCCACCCTCCTTCCTGTGGCAGAAGGTTATGCATTCGAGCCCCAAGCCAGGGACCCTGAGCTCATGGGTTTGGAATCACAAGGATGACAGGGCTGGGGGGTGACACACACGGAAACCCATATTGATGGGTTTCCGTGTGTGTCAGACTCCCGGCTGATCACGGTGATGAGATTGCATGTGTATCCGACAGACACCTGGCTGATCACGGCGATGACACTCGGCATCTTGACATCAATGAAATTACCCGTTAACCTCGTGATTTTTTTCTTTTTCTTTCCACAGTTTCAAAGTCCCAATGACTTTTCTCCACCTTTTCGTTTTGGAACCGTACCCAATGGGAGCACAGAGAGAAACATCCGCAACAATTACCCAGAGATGCACGCCTACATGACGAAGTTCAATCAGAAGTCTGTGCTGGATGCTCTCGTGAGCCTCAAGGCTGGGTAAATCCTGTTTTGTTCACAACGCACGGTAACCCGTCACCATGATCACTTTACCTGGCTAGGTGTCTGACACATACAGAAACCCGTCACTGTGATCACCCCCCAGCCCTGTCATCCTTGTGATTCCAAATTCTGATATGGGGCTTGAACCCACAATCTTCTGACTCGGAGAGGAGAGAGAGAGACAGAGAGAATGCTACTGCTAAGCTAGGCTGACACACAATGTACATTGCAAATCGAGTTAGTCTTGGTCGTATGACAGAACCTCTCAGTAACGGTGCAACAGCTCTGCGGCCTCCTACCAACTTAATTATTTGTGTAGATATCCATAAACGTTGTCACTAAGTACGTACAGTAATAAATTGTTTCAGGGTAATGTTCTGTTAAGTGTTTTATTTCATTTATTTGCCAGAGTCCCCCATTGCCTTCAGTAATCTGAGTTTATTGCTTGGAAATTGGTAGCCAGTGACACAGCACAGCGCACACACACTCTCACCCCAGGCACGTACACACAGATGCACACACACTCACTCACACACTCACAGACACACTCACAAACACACACATGCACACACACTCACAGATACGCATGCCCTGCAGGCACACACTCATATATACACATAGATACGCACACTCACAACAGAAAAATTACACTTGTATAGTGCCTTCCACGTTGGACGGGAGGATGTCCACAGTTGCACATACTCACAGCCACCACACTCATAGGCAAAGACTCACAGACACATACAGATACACTCAGAGGTACACACTCAGAGGTACACACTCAGACTCACACTGATCCCTCCCAGAAACTAACCCTGCTGTTCCCCCCATTACAGCATCAAGCTGCTTTTTAAGTAAGTCCCAGTGTCTTTGGCCCTTTCCTGGGAAACCTGTTCCAGTCATTAATTATACTCCAAGTAAAGAAATATTTCCTGGTATCTGTCCTGAAATTGCCTTTTACAACTTGAAGCTTATACTCCGTCCTTTGGATGAGACACTAAACCTCACTCCCCATTTGCTTGGTCAGGTGGACGTTAAAAGATCCTGTGGGGATTGTTCTTGTGAAAGAGAAGCGTTAATCTCTCCTGTTGTCCTTGCCAACAATCCCACAAATAAAATTGGTCACTCAATCCATGACTGTTTGTGGAACACCGCTGTGTGCAGATTGAATGCCACGTTTTACCCACAAAATGCACAATCACACTTCACAGGGTACAGTGAAAAGATGGATAAGTTTCCTAACCCCCACACCCCTCTGTTTATCCAGCAGTAAGTAGGAACCCAGTATTGTAATTTATCAATTGGTGGATCACTTTTCTGGTGTAATAATTATTTCTAAAAAAAAAAAAAATGTGGTCACTCAATCCACGACTGTTTGTGGGACATCGCTGTGTGCAGTCGGCTGCCACATTTCGCCCACATTTACAGTTTTTCCTGCGAAGCTCTTTGAGACATCTTGAAACGTGATAAGGTTCTGTATCAGGAGGATTATTATTATTATGTAGCTGATGGTGTGTTTTCCTCCCCACAGTAAACTGGATGCTTTTATATATGACGCGGCGGTTCTGAATTACATGGCGGGGAGAGACGAGGGCTGTAAACTGGTCACCATTGGCAGCGGAAAGGTCTTTGCCACCACTGGCTATGGTATTGCCATCCAGAAGGTTAGCGGCTGGAAAAGGCCTGTAGACCTCGCCATCCTACAGCTGTTTGGTGATGGTGAGAAACTCACTCAATATACTCTCACTCACTTGCTCACTCGCCGCTCGCTTACCACTCGCTCACACACTCGCTCACACACTCACTTTCATTCTAAACGCCTCAATTAAGTCCTTGTGACTCTAATCTCATTCTCTCTGATTTCTCTTGGATCTCTCTCTCTGATCTCTCTCTCTGATCCCTCTCGCTATCTCTCATATCTCTCTTATTTCTCTCTCTGATCTCTCTTTCTCTATCTTTCATCTCTCTCTCTCTCTGATCTCTCTCTCTCTGATCTCTGTCTCTTTGAACTCTCTGATCTCCCTTTCTCTCTGATATCTCTCTCTCTCTCTCTCTGATCTGTCTCTCTCTCTGATCTCCCTCTCTCTGATCTCTCTCTGTCCGATCTCTCTCTCCCTCTCTCCCCCTCTCTCTGATCTCTCTCTCTGTTCTCTCTCTCTCTGATCTCTGTCTCTCTCTCTCTATCTTTCATCTCTCTCTCTCTCTCTCTGGTCTCTCTCCCTCTCTTTTATCTCTTTCTCTCTCTGATCTCTCTTACTCTCTGATCTCCCTCTATCTGACCTCTCTCTCTCTGATCTTCGTTTCTCTGTCTGAGCTGATCTCTCTCTGATCTCTCTCTCTCTCTCTCTCTGATCTCTCACTCTCATAGAATCATAGAATCTTACGGCACAAAGGGAGGTCATTTGGCCCATCGAGTCTGTGCCGGCTCTTTAAAAAGAGCAATTTAATCCCACTCCCCAGCTCCCCATAGCCTCGCAAATCTGTCCTCCCCAAATAAATGTCTACCTCTCTTTTAAAAGTTGTTATCGAATTGGCCTCCACCACCTTTTCAGGCAAAGCATTCCAGATTCGAACAACTCGCTGGGTGAGAAAATTTCTCCTCAGCTCCCCTCTGCTTCTTTTTGAAACTATTTAAATCTGTGACCATGAGCCACTGATATGCCCACCAGTGGAAACAGTTTTTCCCTATCTACTCTGTCGAATCCCCTCATGATCTTAAAAACCTCTATTAGGTCTCCTCGCAACCTTTTTTGTTCCAATGAGAATAAACCTAGCCTCTCTAGTCTTTCCTCATAGCTGAAGTCCCTCATTCCTGGTACCATCCTTGTAAATCTCCTCTGCACCGTTTCCAATGCCTTAACATCCTTCCAAAAGTGTGGTGACCAGAATTGTACACAGTACTCTAGCTGACGCCTAACCAAAGTTTTATAGAGTTTAGTAAGAACTTCCTGACTTGTGTACTCTATGTCTCTATTTATAAAGCCTAGTATCCCGTATGTTTTTTTGATAGCCTTGTCTACCTGTCATGCCACCTTCAAAGAATCACTCACACAAACCCCCAGTTCTCTCTGTTCCTTCACACCCCTTAAAATTGCACCACCTAGCCTACATTGCCTCCCCTCATTTCTCCTCCCAAAATGCATAACCTCACATTTACATTATATACATTATCGTACATTACATCTACACAATCTCTGAATTAAACTTCATCTGCTATGTGTCTGCCCATTTTACCATTCGGTCTATATCTTCTTGCAGATGACTACTATCCTCCTCACTATTTACTATTTTTCATAACTTTGTGTCATCTGCAAACTTCAAATTGGTACTCCCTTGGAAATTGTGCCCCTATACCCAAGTCCAGATCATTAATATATATTAAAAAGAGCAGTGGTCCCAAAACCGATCCTGAGGGACG
The DNA here is from genome assembly GCA_035084275.1 of Hydrolagus colliei. NCBI lineage: Eukaryota > Metazoa > Chordata > Chondrichthyes > Chimaeriformes > Chimaeridae > Hydrolagus > Hydrolagus colliei. Next base: position 1,911,142 of record CM068776.1, on the reverse strand, counting down.
CCACTGTACACTTTCCTCTAGTCAGAAAAGCAGCCGTTCACTACAATGCTCTGTTTTCTGTCTCCCAGCCACTTCTGGGTCCAGAGGCCCACGGCGTTAAAGGGTCAGTACCCTTTAACGCCGTGGGCCTCTAGTTTCTTTGTAAGCTTTTCATGCGGTACTTTGTCAAATGCCTTTTGAAAGTCCATGTAAACTACATTAATTGCACTACCCTCATCCACCCATTCTGTTACCTCATCAAAAAATTCTATCAGATTTGTCAGGCAAGATTTGCCTTTAGCCTTAGCTGGCTGTCCTTTATTAACCTATATCTTTCTAAGTGAAGATCTATCTTGTCCCTGATTATAGTCTCCAGAAGTTTCCCCAGTACTAATGTTAGATTGACTGGCCTGTAGTTCCCAAGTTTGTCCTTCTGCCCCTTTTTATACAGGGGAGTAACGTTAGCAACCTTCCAGTCATCTGGCATCAACCCTCTGTCTGAGGAAGATTGAAAGATTGTGGCCAGAGTCTGCTATTTGCTCCCGTACTTCCCTTAGTAATTTAGGATGCATCTCATATGGACCGGGCGACTTATCTACTTTGAGGGCCGTCAACCTTTTTAGTTCCACTCTGTTTATACTAATCCTATCCGTTTCCTTTATCCTCTCCTCCAGCATTGGCTGCATCTTCTTCTTTTGTGAAGACCCCTCTGCCTCCACAATAAGATGGCCCCTAATTGGCCCCACCCCACCTTTCACTAACCTTTTATTCTTGATATGCTGATAAAATACTTAGGGTTCCCTTTAATGTTACCTGATAATCATTTCTCTTATAGCCTTTTTGCCCCTCTAATTTCCCTTTCAGTTCCCTCATGCGCTTCCTATATTCTGTTTTATGTTCTTTGGGCATGACACTTGTCTTAAGCCTGCTTTTTTTGTTTTATTTTAGTCTCAATTTCCCTAGTCATCCAGGGAGATCAGGATGCCCTACTTTTTACCTTTGTGGGAATGTATCTGTTCTGTGCCCGAACTATCTCCTCCTTGAATACTTCCCTCAAGCGCTCTGAGACGCCGTCTGGCGTGGAGGGCGCTATATAAATCAAAGTTGTTGCTGTTGTTCCTTAGCTGTTTTACCTACCAATCCTTCTCTCCAGTCCACCTTGGCTAGGTCCCTTTTTAACTCGCTGAAATTAGCTTCTACCAGTTGAGTATCCCCATCTTTGATTGTTCTCTCTGATCTCTCTCATTCTCTCTCTCTCATCTCCGTCTCTCTGTCTGAGCTGATCTCTTTCTGATCTCTGAGCTGATCTCCCTTTCTCTCTGACTGATTGCATTCTATGTGGCTAATCTCACTCTGGGCTAATTACTCTCTGGGTTGACTCTCGGTATCTCTCACCCCCCCCCACCCCAGGAGACATGGAGGAGCTGGAGGCCTTGTGGCTAACTGGAATCTGTCACAATGAGAAAAATGAGGTGATGAGCAGCCAGCTAGACTTGGACAACATGGCTGGAGTCTTCTACATGCTGGGGGCAGCCATGGCCCTCAGTCTCATCACCTTCATCTGTGAACATCTCTTCTACTGGCAGCTACGCTACTGTTTCATGGGGGTCTGTAGCGGTACTCCAGGAGCTGTCTTCTCTGTCAGCAGGGTAAAGCCTCTCTCCATCTCCTGCACCTCAGTGGTTAGAGCACTCACCTCACAATCCAGAAACCTGGGTTCAACTCCCGGGCAGGGTGAAGGGTTGGGCAAGTTTCTTTATTTCACATGCTCGCCTTTGTTTACCTAGCAGTAAATAGGAACCAATTGATGGATCGCTTTTGATGGGGGTAATAATCCCTCCCAAAAATGTATCTAATAAAAAAATTGGTCACACAATCCACAAATGTTTGTGGAACGTTGCTGTGCACCATTGGTTTCTGCATTTTGCCCACAAAATACACATTCACAGTTTATATGGTATATCCTTTGAGGCAAAATTGAGTGAAGGAGTAAGCGGGGTCTCAACTGGCTCCAGGGTCATCTGTTTGGTGACCAAATGTCAAAATTGAGTCCAAACTGTATGATGGTCTGCAGCCGAGTTCCTGAGCCAGGCAGATCCACTGTCAACTGTCCATGAAATCCCAATTTATTTAAAACTCCACACCTATCCTCACTAACTGTAAACTCCAACCTGCCCCATCATACCAGGCCTCGCCATCATTACAGAATGGATCAACTTTATGATCCTCTCACTCGTCAACAAATCCTTTGATGCCCTGGAACCTCCCTATCTCTCTCACTGACTTCTCAGTGACCACCACCTGCCCTACCAGGCTGGCTCTCGTTCCTCATCCCCACTACTCCATTATCAGCAGCCATGTTTTCAACCACTACATTGTAAAACTCTATCACTCTCTCCTTCAATTCTTGCCCCCTCCTTCCCTATCTTCAGATCACTGTTCGCCCACAAATATACAGTCAATTTTTCTAATCTTCTTCATCCTGCGCCGACCCCTCCCCTGCTGCTCTTTTCCCCACCCAACTGTACAGCGCCTCTCGATGTGAAAGGTGCTATATAAATGTAAGTTTTGATTGATTTTTTGGATTGATCATGCCTGAAAATATTTCTATCAAACCTCCCCTCTCCCCCTGGCTTGGTGTTAGGGTCCACCAATGTTAAGCACTCCAGGCCACAATACTGAGTGAGGGGCACTATATAAACTCAAGATGTTGTTGCTGTTTATCATATAGGCCGGTCTGGCTCATCAGCAGGACATGATGGGCAGACCAGTTACTGGGAGCAGGGATTTTTCCCATTCGCATACTTAGCTATAGTCTGGCCAAGCTTTCCTACTGCTTGTCCAGCTAGGACCACCCTCCTGCTAGTTAGTTAGTTAGTTAGTTAATTGGTTGCTTAGTTAGTTCATGCTTTAGCTTTAGTTTTAGGGCTGAAAGTGTGGCCACCTATGGTGGGACAGACAGCATGAGCGACATGCAGGATGAGCCAGTCAAGCGGAGGTAACAGTTGGGGGTTGAGGTTCAGAAAGATAGGGTGCCAGGGCATGAAGGGATTTAAAAATCAGTGAGAGGATCTTGAAATCAGTCCGTTTAGCAACAGGGATCCAATGGATCCTGGGCTAGAACTGATGTGATGGGGGCTATGGAGTTTAATGCCGGGTGTATGAGGAGTTTGGGATCAGCTGGATCCTGCATATGATGGAGCTGAGGAGATTGGCAGAGTGTATTTGAGAAGTCAAGTTGGGAGGTTGAGGATGGACTGGGGTTTCCAAGGTTCCGTTGCGAGGGAATGCAACCAGTAACCAGCCTGTGTGTCTGCTTGCCACCCTTCAGGGAATCTACAGCTGTATCCATGGAGTGCACATTGAGGAGCCACAGTCATGTGGGGAATCCCCCAATGGCACCGTCAACGACACACACTCCAACATCATGCGGCTGCTGCGGACGGCCAAGACTATGGCCACGCTGAGCGGGGTGAACGGCGGGCAGTACGGCTCTCCCCCCAGCGCCCTGGATTACGTGGGGCGGGACCCGGTGGGCTTTGAGCCCTCTGAGCACAGGCGCAGTCTGGTTCACTCGGACCTGAAGGCTTACCAGCCCGAGGACAACCTGTTCAGCGACTACATCAGTGAGGTGGAGCGCACCTTCGGCAACCTACACGCCAGCAAAGACGGCAACGGAATTTTCCAGGACCATTACTACCATCACCGGCCGCACAGCATCGGCAGCGCCAGCTCGTTGGACATCCCGTACGAGTGCGATAATGCCCTGTTCGGGACCCAAACCCGCTCGCTATCCCGGAAGCCCATCGAGATCGGATTGCCTCTCAAACGCAGCCACTTGAGTGACAGTTACGAGAGCCACAAGTACCCATTCAAGGGCGATCGCTATGCACACGATGACCTGATCCGTTCGGATGTGTCGGACATCTCCACCCACACCGTCACTTACGGCAACATTGGCAGTGCCAAGAGACGCAAGCAGTACAAGGACAGTCTGCGCAAACGGCCGGCCTCCGCCAAGTCCCGCAAGGAGTTTGATGAGATCGAGCTGGCCTTTCGTCGGAGAGCAGCTCACGCCCCCGACCGCAAGGCTCGCTTCTTCAACAAGGACAAATTACGGGATTTTTACCGGGATCAGTTCCGCTCAAAGGAACCCGCTGCGCACTGGGAGCACGTGGATCTGACGGAGCTGTACAAAGGCCGGGAAGAGGAAGACGGATATGGTCGGGATGCTGAGAATCCCCAGCGGCTTAACCGGGTCCACCACGGAAGCCTGGGGCTGGGGCTGGGGGAGTATGGGGTGGTCGGCGAGAGGAAAGCCAGTGCCTTGGGTCCTGCCAGTGGTCTGTGGGAGTCGAACGCTCTGGACTGGAGTGAGCATCACCCACCTGGTTACTGCCCGGCGAAGGGTCACAGTTATGGTGGTGGGGGGCAGAGCGCCGGGAGGCCAGCCTGCGCTCGCTGTGAGTCCTGTAAGAAGCCTGCGGCACTGTATGACATCAGCGAGGATAACTCGGGGCCTGACGGGGAGCGGTGCCCAGCGGGAGGGGTCACGGGAGGGGTCACGGCTAACATCAAGCACCATCAGAGCCCGGCCAGCTCGGCCAAAGTCCAGCGGCGGGACCGAGGAAAACTGAGGCGGCAGCACTCGTACGACACATTCGTGGAGACGCAGAAGGACGAGGGGGTCAGCATCGCGCCCAGGAGCGTCAGCTTGAAGGAGAAAGACCGCTTTGTGGAGGGCAGCCCCTACGCCCACCTCTTCGAGATGCCACCCGAGCCCCTCTTTGCCTCCAGACCCGAACCTCACAACCCAAGCGGCTACATGCTCAGCAAGTCACTATACCCAGACCGGGTCACGCACAACCCCTTCATCCCCACCTTTGGAGATGACCAGTGCCTCCTACATGGCTCCAAGTCTTACTTCTTCAAGCCCGCGATCAGCGGCAAACTCCGCTCTGACTCCCGACCCTCGGCTAAGTCCGTCTCTTCGGTGTTTGGGGCCGTGCCTGCCCGCTTCCAGAAGGAGATGTGCCCAGCTGGCCAGCCCGCCCCCTGCATGGCGAACAATAAAAATCCGCTGGGAGCATTCAACGGAGCCAGCAACGGCCACGTCTATGAGAAGTTGTCCAGCATTGAATCTGACGTCTGAAGAACAAGGAGTCAAGCATCCAGATCTGCTCCAGTGTTGTGTTAGATCCTGGCTGATCTGTACCTCATACTCCATTGACCTGCCTTGTCTCCACATCTCCTTTGATAACCTGATTCCAACCCAACAAAATATCTCTTGATGTCAGTCTTGGAAATCTCAAGTTGACCCGCCATCTTCAGAGGGTGTGTGTGTGTTTTGGGGTTGTGGGGATGGGGTGGTGGCAGTGGTGGGTGGATGGAGTGAGGGAAGAATTCCAGTGTGGGAAAATAATATGTTTTGGTTTAATTCCTAACCTAGCTCCAATTTTAATGATGCCACCCCTACACTCCCTCTTGTCATTGAGCGGATGTTGAGGCGAAGTTGTGGGCTTGAGGGTAATTGGCTCAGATTAGCAGTGGTTGTGTGGGTGGCAATGAGGCTGTGGCAGGTCTGTGATTTGCCCTCTTTCCCTGCCCCCACACATGAACACCCCTCCGGACCCCACCAAATTTATCTACAGAGTCATCCCTTTAAGGTGAGCTGTAGTCAAAGCTGCATTAATCGTCCTCCCTGTGAGATGGATGGGCAGCCATCTTTGATGTTGGCATGGAGGTGGCTACTCCTGACTTAAAGGGGATTGACAACTCAACCCCCCACGCCACTTTCCACCCATCTCTCCCCCCTCCAAGAAGAATATTTTCAATCGCCGCCAATGAGCACCTCTGTCAAGGTGAAGTGAGGCAGCACAGCCCTTTTTGCGAATGGAAAACAAATCTCAGAGTCCCCCAGGCTTTCTCCCCCATTTGGAAAAGTGTCGACACTAACTGAATGAGAGCCTGCGAAATATTTCCTTTCATAATGGTGGGAACATTCAAATCCCTCCACGTCGAGTCAAATGTTAAGCACAAACAAAATATAGGGTTTTAGCACATTCATCAACTTGTCCTCCAGGGGGCAGCTTTCTGGAGGAACCAGCTTGGCCGCGGGGCTTGGCTAGTGCTGCATGAGCTGGAGAAAGTCAAGCAGGTGGATCGGGACTAAACATGGAGTTAGAGATCCAGCTAGGTGTTGTCAGGACAGGTTGGTCGGACAGGTGGGTGGGTATGTGTTCCGGAAAGATGAGATCAGATGAGCTGCATCCAAACCAATCTTATGATCTTGGAAAGTGTGTTTTAGTTCCCTCCCTCCCTCCCTCCCTCCCTCCCTCGCTCCCTCCTAGGGGATTCTCCCTCTGTCGTGGATGGTAGTTATCCAGCACCATACTGTTTTGTACACATGATGTCTGTTGACATGGTGAGGGGGGTTGTACGTGTGTAAGTTTTGTGTCTTGATGACAGGCATTTACACAGAGCCCTTCGTGTAGGGTAGAATCTCGGAGCGCCTAACAGAAACAGAGTTGGGGGAGTGGGGAGAAAAGGTAGGTTTTAAAATGGGATATAACGAGGCAGAGAGAATGTGGTGACTGAAGGCAGCTGGAGGTAAGCAAGATCTTTTGGATGAAATCTGTCACATTAATTCCTTCAATGAAGGGAGTTTCTCACTCCCTCTTTCCCAGTGTCCTGGCCAACAATGCTGTAAATAAAATTGATCACTTACTCCACTACTGTTTGTGGGTCATCGCTGAGCGCAAACCAGCTGCCACATTCCACCCACAAAATACTCAGTCACTGCACTTTACAGTATAACCTGTGAAGTGCTTTGAGAAATCTCGGCGATATGATTAGGCGCTGTATCGAATTCAAGAATTATTATAATATGTTATTACAATGCTATTCCAGCCGTCTGCTCTGTGTTGTCAACTATGTTAGGTGAAGCCTGCCAGCTCAGGAGGTTGATTGATTGTCATATTGTGAAGTTATTCAAGTGACACTATGGGTGAGAGGACACAGAAGATAAAATGCTCACCTCAGCCCTGAAAAGTTGGGGAACGCAGTAATCAAAGCCTTGCATGTAAAGCTCCCTCTACAATTTTTTTGGGAAAAATTGATCAATTTTAGATTTCTTAGTCTTTTCAAATTCATCAAATTTGCTTCAAATATGCTACCTGAGAATGTAGAGGGAGCTTTATTCTGTCTCTAACCTGGGAGTATAGACAGACAGTGTAGATGGAGCTTTACTGTGTTTATAATTCTGACCTGTCAGTGTGGATGCACAGTGTAGAGGGAGCTTTATTGTGTATCTAACTTGTGCTATGGCTTTCTCTGCTGAATATCCCTCACCTTGCAGTGAATGTAATAAGAGAAACTTGCAATAACACAATTAGTTATAGCTTTGACATTAGGAATAAATCTTAGGCTGGAAAGATTGAAATTAACTCATCAGTGGATACACAAATCTGCTAGTTCAAGTTTACGAGTATGTACATTAAAATTGGATCCACAGAAATGTTTGATGTGACGTGTTAATTATCAGGAGTGGTAAATTATCACAACACATGATGCATTTAACCCCCTTTGTTCCAGAGGAGGTCTCGGAATGTGTGCCAATGATTGGAAACGGACCAAGTGCTCTGGCTCCAAGTGTCGGCTTTGAGACGTTCTGGGTAACCAAGCGGGTGGTTGTGTCCTCTTAGTCAATCAGCATAAAAGGGCTTTTTCATTGCCAGTTGGCAAATGTTCAGATTTTAAAGTGAGGGTGGGTGGGAGACGGGGAGGTGGGAAGTGGAAAGCTGACCAAAAGCGGGGGCAGAGGGGTAGAGATGGATATTTGAATGGGGTGGTTGAGGGAACAAACAAGCAAGTCAGAGGGACACCAGGAGGGATGATGGTGGATCGGGTGGGGAATGTGAAGCAGGGTGGTGCTCACTGACCCAGTGGGGGTGGGACATTAGGGTTTGCAGAGGTCACAGAAGTAGGGTAATGTGATGGGTAAGACTGGAGGGATTTAAAGTGTGATTACTCATTTCTGTCGTCAGGCATCAAAAACGAGCAGCTTGAAGTTGATCCCAGTGCCCCATCAAACATCTTATCCCTGTGAACCAGGAATAGATTCTTATTGACCAGTTGTGCCTAGTCTCTGCCACAAAAAGACTAACTAAGACTGATAAATTCCTTGACCAGACAAACAAAAATACAAGCCATCACAGCCTGACCTGCAGCAGGAAGAGTGTCATTGGGTATTTATCTTAAGCTTCAAAAGAGGGCATCTTATCTTCAATTCTTGGTTCCATTGTTAAAGTCAATGTTGCAGAAAGCAAGGCTGCCCAAAGGAAGACTGCATTAGGTTTGCACCTGGAAGTTCCTTCAATCGGATGAAGCTTAGAGCGTTGGGAAGGTATCTTGCTGAGGTGTAGAAGTTTAGTATCGTGATTCAAGTTCAGATCAGACTCCTGGGGTTTTGGAGGGGCTGCTACATGGTGCTTAATATATAAATATTAAGAACCCATATTCAAGAGGGATGTTTGAAAGGAAGACAGATAGTTGAGTTGGGGTGGGGGATGGCAACACCATAAAATTACACACAGATTGGATCTGAGGTCAGGAAGTAGTTTTTGCCATCTTTTCCCCCCATTTCCCTTAATCCCACTTCCATGACTGTTTGTGGGACACTGCTGTGCGCAATTTGGCTGCCCTTTTCGCCCACAGATATACAGTCAATTTTCATACTCTTCTTCATCCTGCCCTGACCCCCCCCCCCCTGCTCTTGCCCCTACCTAATTGTACAGCGCCTTGGGATGTCCTGTTGACGTGAAAGGCGCTATATAAATGTACGGTTTGTTTGTTTTATATGAAGGGAACAGGAGTAGTTCATTCAGCCCACCGAGCCTGTTCCACCATTAGATCATGACTGATCTGTACAGTACCTCTACTCCAAATTTAAATTTTGTGTTGAAGCGTTGTTACAATGTGGAATGCTCTGTCCCAGAAACTGAAAAATCAATGGGGATGTGGAAACAAGACAGATACTTGGGTAGTGGAGGTACAAAATTGGATAGAAAATGGTATAGAATTTAACAAGATATGATAGAGGAACAACTGGGTAATGCTCTATCTTATTATTCCTTTGTTCCTGAGAAAGGACAAATTAACTAGTTTGAGGATGAACCAGTTTTGAGTTTGAGGATCACTTGATCTCCTGCCCAGGTGAGTGGCCAAGACAAGCCGAGGAGGAGGAGGAACTGGCCTAGACATTGCCAACATCAGATTAGAGAACTCAGATTGTGTGGGGGATGTGGGGGTGGATGTCAGGCTTTGGTGATAGATTAGAAGAGGACACTGCAGAGACCTGGGTCACCAAAGCCAATGCCCATAACACTGACCAGAACTTTTTCCTTATACGATATATATATAGATATATATATATATATATATATATATATATATATGGCAGGACCATACATTGTTGCTATACAGAGCAAGCTGTTTTTGACTGGGGATTTTATTTTGCGAGTTTAACCTTCAGTCTGGCTAAAAGTTTTTCGTTTGACCTTAATCTAACCTTACCTGTGCTCGATGTCTCTCTTTTCTCACAGGAACACTCTGTCTGAGCTTCAGCTCTCAGCAGAATTCCCCTTTCTCCTCTATTGCCCCACTTGCATTTCACCCTTGGTGAATCAGGAGCCTGTCGGTTTGAGTCCCTACATTGGGGACTGTAAGCTCACAGTCTAACCTAATGCTCCAGCGCAGTGCTGGGCAGAGAGAGAGAACATATAGCATTGTCAGAGACACCGTCCCTTTGGATGAGGCGTTAAACCTCACTCTTCATCTGTGCCCTGTTCAGGGGACATTAAAGATCTCCCTCCCGTGGCTGTGGGGAAAGGGAAAGGAGTTTCTCCTTCTCTTTCCTGATGTCCTGGCCAGCAATCCAACAGATATTGGATAAAGAAGACCGTTCGGCCTATAAGTCTCAACTTTCCAGCTTACCCAAGTTCCCATCACAGCACAAGCTTTTTGGTACATGAGTCTAGTGATAAGGCCTTATACACCCCTGCCAGGCAAGATTATCATTCTATTCCCTGGTCTTCAGTTAATATAGAGTTTGCTCCTTTGCCTTGCTCCTCATTCTGTTTCTTGCAATTTCTTTAGGTAATGTTGAAATGCAGCATTAGATAGGCAAGTGAGACAAGTTCACCATTTCCCAAAGTTTCACCGATAAATGGCAGTGTCAATCTCCCACAAATTTATGTTTCAGAAATTCACTGCTCAGAGATCTGGCCAAACATTTCCTATGCCTTGCACTTTTTTCAACTCAGCAATGGACTCGATTCCATTACAGAAGCAGTTCAGGATACAAAGCAGGGAGGGAGGAGGGATAACCATAAATGACATTGAAAAGCTAAGGTCTCCAGAGGCTTTTGAAGATGTGAAGGGCTAGGGGTGGTGGAGGCAGATGAGGAGGAGGGATTTAGCAAGGGTGTTCCAGAGGGTGGAAGCATCGTGGCTTAGCCACCATTGGTGGGTGAAAGGGATGAGAGATGAAGAAGAACAGGTGGGAGAGTTGGAGTGGGGAAGGTGGATCAGGAATTAAGGCTGAAAATAAGAAAATTAATACATAACACACTTTGCTTAAAATGAATGTACTGATTTGGGCAACCCAGGCAGCCAGGGAATATTCAAGAGAGATTCATTCTTGTTGAAGATATCTGTTGAAAGGAATGTGAGAGAGCAGTAGAGATTTTTGTTGTCAGTCAGGTAGATGGAAGGGAAGGAGCGTGAGGAGTGCAGGAGGAAGGGGGTATGGGGGTAGGGGAGGAGTTCTATTGTCTTGAGATCCTGGGGAAATGAGGTAGAGGATGAGAAGGTCTGAGAAAAAATACATGATGAATGTATATTTGGATGGAATCCATTGAGAGGAAGATGGAGCAGTGTAAAGTTAGGGACTGAGGGTGATGGGTCAATAGAATTGGGAGGTAATGGACAGAGTGAGAACCTTTAGAGTTCTGGAGGTGAGATCTGGTTAGTACGTGAGGACTATTCTTCTTTATTGTCCAGGATTGTACAAGGTGCTGACTGATTCTTCTACCTACTGTGTGCTGCCAGGCCATTACTGACCATTTTGCTGTGTTATTACTGTATGCCGCCCGCCTTCTGTACTGTAAGGGTTTGCAGCCTGTACAAAGTGAGGGCCCAGTACTCTACTGCATGGCTCTGGATTGTACGTAGTGACTTGTGCACTATACTAAATAGGACCAGTTTATGCTACATGGGCAATGGGGGGGTAGAACAGAGCTCAGATGATGGGCACTGCCACACTCAAATGAACCCGTTGTTTGGATCAGGGGCTTTTGTAATTTGGATGAACAAACGAGTTGACATCATTAGCCTCCCAGACCATAAGCTTCCCCTCACTGATGGATCTCGGAAAGTGTTTTGAATCCCGGAAAATCCACTTTGCTCGCACATTGTACATAGGACATGACAGCAGCCTTAACGTAACGATGATTCTGTAAGGACGTCTCAAGTGCGCTTCACGTTTTCTGTTCCTTATAATAGGTTAACATTTAGGAAATGAACATTTTATTCCTAATTTTATTATTAAAACAAATCAATACAGGGTTTACTAAGCTTAACGTTCTGGAACGTGTATAAAAGAGCTCCTTTTTGTGTTGCGATTGTTTACATGTGTTAAAAACAGCAAAGGGGCTTTGTTCCCCGGCTAGCGATTCTAAATGTCGTTTTTTTTAAATAAAAGCAAAGGTTACAGAGATGGGGATGTATTAATCCACTGAAATCTCCAGCCATATATTAATTACATTTGTAAAATTTACTTGAATTGATAATGTATATTAAGTAATGTTGAGGAGTGACTGTCAATTGGCTTTAAGCCTTGTTTTAAGAATGTTTTTGTGAATTGTGTGCCCGTGGGCTACCATATTGGATTGTGCGATCGATCCTCTGTGAATTTTTTAAAATAGATTTCAAATGCATGCTTTGGTTAGAAAACTCACAGGAGATCCAGGCCTCAGGGGAGGTAGGGAGGGAGGGGAGTGTATTTTTCATTGTCTTCTCCTGTTACGGTTCTTGTCCTTAATTAACCCACTTTCGTTCCTCGCGCTTTGCCGTCCTCACCACCGACCCTCACCCGCACAACTCAATATGGCAGCCGAGGTGGGCAAGTCATTGCCTGATTGTCAGAAGGACCCAGAACTGCCCGGCAGCACAGCGGCTCAATGGATAGAATGTGGGCATGAACGAGTGCTTGAAAACGACAACAACAACTTGCATTTATGTAGTTCCCTTCACACGGGGTAGTATCCCCGAGCACTTAACCCCATTATACCCGCTCACCTCCCTCCCCCCTGAAGTATTCTTATCTCTCACCAAACCTGCTTCTAACAAGACTCAGGAGTGGTCTTGGGGGAGTTGGGGGTGGGGGAGATAGAAGAGAGTGCACTCCAATCCGGCCAATGTGTGTGCAAAGTCCTGAGGGATTTGGAGACTCTTAAGCAACGGAAACGTGTGCCAGTTGCCCGGTTGACCTTCACCGTCACGGCCTGTGCCCTGTGAACTCTTAAACTTTTGAACTGCACCGGCTCTCTGTGACACAGCACCAAACCTCCGCCCGCTCACTCGCAAGGGCCTCCACTTGCGTGGATCAAATATGGGAGTCTTGTTGAGATAATCCACTGAGATGTTTTGGAGATGTCAGGAGGAAGAGAAACCTGCAAGATGATGGACAGGAGGCCCCCAGAATACAGCAATGAGGAGATTGGCTTCACTCTATTAACCCTCCACTGCCTCCTCCCACTCTCCCAGTCGAGCTTTCTGTGTGTGCGCCTCTGTAGAGATGTGGAAGCAGCTCAGCCACTATACAGATGTATGGGAGCCTTCTAGATCGTTCGGCTTCCTGATAGTTTTGACTCTTGTCTATAAGGCAACTCCAAATCCCTTCTTTGATGGTACAAATCGTGCACTATGTAATGCAAGTCTTTTCTACAGGGTAAACGGAGCATTGTCTCCAGTCACTGAGCAATTTCCAGTCACCTTTTGATTCCTCTGACATCACAATCACCACATTCGCAGCAAACCATATTAGATTCTTTCTACGCAGACTCTCATTCGCTCTGTCCATGTGTGAGGGCTTGAGTGAGCAGTGCGTGTGTGTGGGTGGGTGTTTGTGTAAAGCCATATGTGCCCAATGGGGCTGATTGGGGGGGTGGGGGGGTAGGTGGGTTTTGAGATATGGTTTGCTGCCCCAATATCATGTGCTATAACTGGGGGAAATATATAGAGATCTGGCTTTTCCAGGCTCATTTCGCAATGGGTTGCCCTTCTGAACCCCCCCCCCCCCCCCCCCCACCGCCCTACCACATACACACAATGCACCCAGTCTGACTGCTCTCATAAGACTGAAAGCTCCATTGCTGACCCGACCCTGCACAGCAAGACTACAAGAGGCCAAAGAGGAACAGAGGGAGCTTCAAACCATATTCGTGTGGGACTCTGAGCCTCAGAGAAGGACAATTTTGCTTGTTTTAAGAGAATTCCTGTTCAAAAGACTTTAAAGTGTTTTAATTTGTTTGTTGCCTGTATATATTTCAGGGGATTAGGTAGTTTAGCAATTGCTTTCTTAAATAAATACATTAATTTATTGGCAGAGGAGTGGGGATCTCTCACAAGGACAAGGTTAACAATTGATATACTACCAATAGTTACGACCAATTTGTGGCTAGTTTCTACATGTTTGTATTGAAGTTCAGGATTACCAGGGGTGTGGGAGGGGAGGGGGCAGAGAGAGAGGCTATATGTTTTATTGATTGCCTGGGGTGATTGTTTATTCCTCTTTGGTCGGTTGAGATGCAGCCACTTTCTGTTTGCGGTTACCACAATTTTTTTTAAGGGGCCGCAAAGCAAACTGTTCCACTCCTCATCAGATCATCATCCCTCTCTTCCTTCTCTCTCTTCCTCCATCTCTCCTTTCCCTCTCTCTCTCCCTTTCTATTCTCTTCTCCCCCATTAATACTCAAGGTGTGAACATGCCTCATGTTTCCCAGCCACACTTGGCCTGAAGCCCCACTTTCTGCCTTTATCTCAACACAGTGACTTAATGCCAGATCCCTGTGATCACAGATTACATCAAGGGGCAGTCAGGAACCCCTTAACCATCCTCTCAGCTAGTGTTTCAACAGGGTGGGAGGGGAGGTAGGGGGTTCAATGATAGAGAATGGTGTTTATCCCTGCTTACCCTGACAACATGGACAGGTCAGCACTGACTGACAGTGTAGAGGGAGCTTTACTGTGTCTCCAACCCTGACCTGGGAGTAATGACGGATGCACAGTTTAGAGGGAGCTTTACTGTAACCCTGACCTGGGAGTCTGGATGGACGCACAGTGTAGAGGGATCTTTACAATGTCTATAGCCCTGACCTGGGTATGTGGACATACACTGTAGAGGGATCTTTATTTTGTCTCTAGCCATGACCTGGGTGTGTGGACGCAGCATAGAGTGAGCTTTACTGTGTCTCTAACCCAGACCTGGGAGTGTGGATAGATGCAGTGTAGAGGAAGCTTTATTGTGTCACTAACACTGACCTGGGAGTGTGGATGGACACACACCGTAGAGGAAGCTTTATTGTGTCTGTAGCCCTGATCTGGGTGTGTGGACGCACACTATAGAGGGAAAGTTGGCAGTGTCTCTAACCCTGATCTGGGAATGTAGATACACAGTGTCGAGGGAGTTTTACCGTAACCCTGACCTGGGAGTGTGGACGGACACACAATGTAGAGAGAGCTTTACTGTGTCTCTAACCCAGACCTGGGAGTGTGGATGGACGCACAGTGTAGAGGGAAACTTGGTAAAGTTTAATTTCTGTGTGTAAAACTAGACAGCTGATTCCTGTAGCGCTCAGTGACACCCACAGCGCTCAACCCAGCCCTGAATGCCTCACAGTGACCCTCTCTCTGCCTGGCCTGGAAATTCTCAACTATTCTCAAGTTTTCAGCTTATTTTTAGTGATCGTTTTAATGAGAGACGAGGGTGAAACGAAAGAAGAATGTGGGCGAGGGTGGAATGAGAAGACTGAGGCTTTGTCAGAATCGCTTTCCTTTGTACATAGCTTGGGTGAGGTTCTTTGAAAACCAATACGGAGAGGAAGGCCTTGTATATAACCTGTGTACATAGCAAGAATCTTTTTTCTATTGAAATCATTTCTTGTCACTTTATATTCAAAAATAAAGTCTCCAGTACTTACAGTCGTCCTTCCAGTGCCTATCTCTGACAATACTCTCCCTCCCCCCCCCCCCCCCACCACCCAGCTTCCCTCACCTCACCCCTCTACACACACACTCTGACACTTTCTCATTCTCTCTCACTGTGACTCTCTGTGATATTTTGGTCATTTAAATTATTTAGTCACAACTGTTTATGGGACCTCTCTATGCACAATTGGCTGCCACGTTTCTCCCACAAAATACACAGTCACTTCACTTTACAGTGTATCCTGCAAAGCGCTTTGAGATGTCTCGAAGATATGATAAGGCACTGTATTAAAGCAAGGATTCATATTATTGAAGACTGCAGCAAAGTAACCTGTGGAGTTCTAATGATGGAAACCTGATGTACCACTGAGACACAAAGACAAGGCCACAGAGAGAGTAGGAGAGACATGATGGGGGAGAGGGGGGTTAGGGAGAGGCAAGGTAAGGGAACACAGTACTTCTGCTCTGAGGAACTTTACAGATTTAGAGGAAGGGAAGATTAAGGGAAAGGAGGAGGAAAGAAACGAGAGAGGGCACATAGAGAGAGGACGGAGATGGACGTGGAAATATGGATGGGGAGAAAGGAGAGAGATGGAGAGGATAGGAGGGAGAGAGAAAGTAGGAAGGAACGAGAGGAATGGGGGGAGAGAGGAAGAAAGAACAGGAAGAGAGAGGAAGAGAGAGGTGGGGGGAGAGAGATAGGGGGGAGAAAGAGGGAGAGGACAGAGAGGGAGGTGAGGGAGAAAGGGGGTGTGGGGTCAGAGGGCTGTGGGAACAGAAAGGGGTGGAGAGAGAGAGAAGGGGAAACCGAGAGGACAGACATCGGAGGTGGGGGAAGAGAGAGCAATGGTACGGAGTGATTAGCTGGGAGCAGTCACGTTATACCCCTTACGTGCTTAGATCACAGACTAACACAATGAGACAAGAGGTTCATTTAAGCCACACGCCGCTACAGAAAAATTTAATTAAGAAGCGGTAGCACTATTTAATGGGAATTAGTTTCTAACAGGGAGCAAGTGTGGCTGACAGATGAAGCTGATCAGGGAGCGAAGAGAGGTGTGGGTACATGACACTGTCCTCTCACCTCTGATAGCAAAAGGTCAGGGCCTCACTTTTCACCACCTTTCCTGCATTTTCATGTTTCCTATTATTGTCGTCATGTCTCAAACATTTACACCGACTGTCCAGCCCGGAAACAGCCTAACCAGGCTCAGCCCTTTCTCCCACACAGTCTTACTAACCTGGGAGGCGCTTTGAGATGTCACAAAGCCGCGATGAGACGCTATCCAGTGAAGGTTGATGGTGATTGAGACAACATTATCTTGATCACTGACAGACATGACAGACACTGTTTGTGGTAATGAATGTGTGATAATAATCCCTCCAGAAAGTAAATGAAGTAATAATTTGGTTACTTCAACCCATAACTGTTGTACGCTGCTGTATACAATTGGCTGCCACATTTTTCCCACAAATATAAAGTCAATTCACTTTAAGGTATATTCTGTGAAGCACTTTGAGACATCTAGAACACTTGATAAGACGCTGTATCAAATGCAAAGATGCCAGTTGAGAACTGTGCCCTGGCTGAGCTGCACCTGTGGCCTCAACACAATTATTCCACTTGAGTTCAGTGCATTGCTCTAACTCAGGCCTTTTGCTTGGCTAATTCAGGTTCACCTGTTAGAGTTGGTTCTCACTGACATTGGTCATCTGTGTTTCAGTCAAGCAGTTGTTGGGAGATAGGGCCGAGGGCTGTTATTTGATAACAATAATCGTTGCATTTATGGAATCCTGAAGCTCAGTAGTTTGCTGCGTTCGCCTTGCAAGTGAGAGACCTGGGTTTGATTCCCTGAGTTTGATTCTCACTCCACAGGCCTGATAGTAATCCCTCAAGAAAAGAAAACAATAATAATAATTGGTCACTTGAATCCACGATTGTTTGTAAGACAAAAGATACTGCTGTGTGTAATTGGCTGCTGCATTTCACCCACAAATATAGTGTCACTAACCTTTATAGTGAACCACTTTGAGACGTCTAGAAGACATGATAAGGCGCTGTATCAAATGAAAGGTTTATTATTATTTATTATGATTCATCTCAAAGTGCTTCACAGAAATACTGTAAAAGTGTAGTGACTGTGTTGTGTGGGAGAATGACTAATTTTATCTGGGGGATTGTTGGCTAGGACACCAAGAGAGAGAGAGAGAGAGAGAGAGAGAAACTCCCTTCCCTTTCCCTCACTGCCCCGCGGAGGGAGATCTTTAACCTCCCCCTGAACAAGGCACAGATGGGGAGAAAGGTTTAACGTCGCATGTGAAGGGACAGCATCTCCAACAATGTCACTCCCCCCCAGCGCTGCACTGGAGCCTCAGGTAAGGCTGTGATTCCAAACCCTGACCTGTGACCCTGATCTCCAACCTCCCGTTTTTATCTAAGGTACTTGAAAGAGTGGTTGCCTCCCAGCTACGCTCTTTCCTCTCAACTCACTCACTCCTTGAACCCCTCCAAACAGGCTTCCGCCCTGCTCACAGCACAGAAACTGCCCTGGTCAAGGTCATTAATGACATCCTAACCGCCTGCGACCAGGGCTCCCTCTGCCTCCTCGTCCTCCTTGACCTGTCTGCTGCTTTCGACACAGTCGATCACACCATCCTCCTCCAACGTCTTTCCTCCCACCTCAACCTTCAAGGCACAGTCCTTGACTGGTTCCATTCCTACCTGACCCACCGCCTACATTTTGTATCTTCCAACGGTTTTTCTTCAAACCCCCGCACAGTTTCTCACGGCGTCCCTCAGGGCTCTGTCCTCGGTCCCCTCCTTTTCACCCTTTACACGCTCCCTCTGGGCGATGTCGTCTGGAAATATGGGGTAAATTTCCACATGTATGCGGACGACACCCAGCTGCACCTTTCTGCCTCATCCCTCAACCCCCAGACCATCGATGTTCTGACAGCATGTCTGTCCGACATTGAGTCCTGGACGAGGGACAACTTCCTCCAATTGAACGTGAGCAAGACCGAGGCCCTCCTGGCTCAAGCCAGCGCCTCCGCAAATTGGGCCCTGCCAGCCTCAACATCCAAGGCTGTACTCTCCACCTCACAAAGCCATTCAGGAACCTCGGCATCACGTTCGACCCCAAACTCTCCTTCCTCCCCCACATCAGTGCCTTGACCAGCACCGCTTATTTCCAACATTGGAAATTGCGCAACATTGCCAGACTCCACAACTATCTCACCCACCGCGCTGCCGAAACACTTGTGCACGCGTACATCACCTCACGGCTGGACTACGGAAACTCTCTCCTCGTCGGCTGCAGATCATCCAAAACTCTGCAGCACGTGTACTATCCCGCACCCGCCTCCGTGACCACATAACCCCCACCCTCGCCCGTCTCCACTGGCTCCCCATCCTCCAGAGGATCGAGTTCAAGATCCTCATCCTCAACTTCAAGGCCTTTCACGGCCTTGCCCCGCCCTATTTAACTGATCTACTTTCCCCCTACACGCCCACCCGGACCCTCCGTTCAGCAGGACTTGGCCTGCTCCAAGCCCCCGCCCGAACCACCCCACCATCGGAGGCCGGGCCTTCAGTTTCTCCGCTCCCACCCTATGGAATTCCATCCCCCAATCCCTCCGCCTCGTGTCTTCCCTTTCCTCTTTCAAGGCCGGTTTGAAGACTTTCCTCTTCGACCGTGCCTTTTGTTCCCCCCTGAATTTTTCGACCTCCCCTTCGTGTCTCACCCCTTCCTGAACACTCCCCTCCCAGCTCGGGTCACATGCCTCCTGTGCAGCGCCTTGGGACGTCCTCCCGACGTGAAAGACGCTTTATAAGTTTAAGTTGTTGTTGTTGTTGTTGTGTGGGGCTCAAACCGACAACCTTCTGACTCAGAGAAGAGAGAGAGAGAAAGCGGGGCGGTGGAAGGGGGTGGATGGGAGAGAGAATGGGGTGGAGAAGAGAGCGCAATCACTTAGCCAGGCTGACATTACATTGGAAAGCTGTCTCAGAGCGCTTCTCAGGTCTTCAGTGTAGTGTAGTGACTGTGTTTTTAGAAGTCTAACATGCCTTTTTATTTTCGAACAGGGGTAGAATGGACATGGAGATGGATGAGGGAGCGAGGGAATAGGGGGTAGGGAGAAGGTCGGGGGTAGAAAGCGAAGTGAGAGAGGCTCCTAGGCCTAAAATTCCACCCAGTCCTAGGTTTGTTAGTTGATCAGTAGATCACATTCTGGGGGTAATAATTACTTCATATAATAATACTAATTTAATCACTCAATCCAGGGCTGTTTGTGGGAACATTGCTGTGCGTTATTGGCTGTCATGTTTTGGCCAAAAAATAAGCAATCATTACATTTCACAATACGGGGAAGAGAGGCCGCTCCTGTATTCAAGATGCTCCAAAGCCCCACAATGGCCTAGTCTGGCCTGTAATCCCACAGACGGTGTAGAATTGAGGGTTTGCCCAATTGCTGAGTTCACTTGGAGCTCAGACCTCATCACACACTGGGCCTTGGCAGCTTCCAATTTAGATTCTAAATTCAGGCCAACGTCAGACCAGAGGAGATGCCATCAGCCAGGCAGGAGGGGAGGGGTGGGGGGCAGGGAGACAGGCAGGTGGGCAGGCAGTGTGGGGGAGGGGCGGGGGGCAGGAGACAGGCAGGGGGGCAGGGAAACAGGCAGGGGGGCAGGCAGGGAGAGAGGCGTGGGGTCAGGCAGGGCGGCAGGGAGACAGGCAGTGGTGGCAGGTGGGGGGCAGGGAGGCAGGGGGGGCAGGCAGGGAGGCAGAGAGAGACGCAGAAAGACAGGCGGGGGGCAGAGAGACAGGGCAGGCAGTGGGAATGTGGGGTGGGGGGCAGGTGGGTGGGGGGTGCAGGGAAACAGGCGGGGGGTGCAGGGACAATCCTGAGGGGAGATGGGACACAATTGGACTCTCCCACCCACGACAGCAAAAGTAAAGTTATTTAGCGCCCACCCCAATAAGCAATGCCTCGCAGCGCTGGACATTTGGTATTTCGGACCCGAGCTGGGGAGGTGATCGGGGGAGGGCGGAGGGCGGAGGGAAGAGGCGGGAGGATGACAGACGGGACCGTCAAAGAGGTGAGTCCTGAGACGGGACTTGCCGATGGCCAGGGAGGGGGCGAGGCAGAGGGACTCCAGAGGATGGGGACAGAGCGGCTGAAGGCTCGGAGGGTGGGGCGGGGGACAACACAGCACTAAACGTTGACAAGACATTTTCATTTTCATTTTCCAGTGTATCCTGTGAAGCGCTTTGAAACGCCTTGATGTCGGGATAAGATGCTGTGCAGCCTATTATTGTCGCTGTCAACATTGTGACAATTGAGTATAACGTCTCACTGAGTCTCACCTGAGAGGGAACTATGGCATTGCTGAGACTTGTGGGGCCGCAAAGTTTAGTTAAAGAGGAAGGTCTCGTCAGGGGAGAGGGCGGGAAGTTTGAGGCCAGACCGCAATCCTCTTTCATTAAAAGTTAATTGCTGAACGCTCTGTCTACCAGCGCCTTTGGCCCCACGAGAGGTTTGTTTTCAAAGGTAATTATGATTTTTTTTTAAGTTGAGAGATTTGAAATCTCTCCCTCCCAGGTACAGCTTGTTCATAAACCCCAGCAGCTGTTCTGGGACCTCAGCTTCTCTCGTCCTATTTCTTGTTTATTTAATCGTTTTAACCCTTTTAAATCCTTTTTGCCCTGACCTCCGTCAAACACACAGGGCAAATAATAATAGCTATTATGATAATCATAATACAGTACTTGTGTTTCACACGGCAGCTTATCACGTCTTCGAGATGTTTCAAAGTGCTTCACAGAATATATTGTAAAATATACAATTGACTATATAATCTGTGGGTGAAATGCGGCAGCCAATAGCTGTGGATTGAAGTGACTAGTTTATTACTGGGTATTTTTGAGGGATTATTATTTACTTACAGTACATTCTGTGAAGTGCTTTGAGACAGCACAAAGATGTGATAAGGCAAATGCAAGGATTATTATTATTATGGTGATTATTTAAACAGCATCAGTCACTCAAAGCAACATCAGAGGAAAGGTGGGGAGAGGAAGAGAAGACAAGATTGAATTATTGGATCCTGGCGGGAATTGGAAGCGGTTTAGGAATGTAACACACGCAATCTCCGAGCCAAGTCATTAGGAAGAATAATGAGCTCATTACAATCAAACCTCTAGTTTTCAAACAGAACAATGCTTGCAATGAGATGATTGTGACGTGAACATTTGAGATGTTGCTGAATAAGCTGCCAGGGAAGGTTTATAAAGAGACTAAGCTTTTTTTATATCAGCAAATTATTTATTACATTATTGAGGTTTACTCAAAGCGTTGAAAGTCATCTTCTTGTCTGTATATAAAGCTCCATCTCAGGACAGTGTCTGAGCTCTCAGATAATGATTTTTAAAAATTAACATACTAAACATGATGATAATAATAATAATATAATAATAATCCTTGCATTGGATATTGTACTTTTCATGAGTTCTAGACTGTGTCTCAAAGCGCTTCACAGAATATACTGTAAAGTGAATTGACTGTATATTTGGTGGGAGAAACGCGGCAGCCAATTGCGCACAGCAGCGTCCCCCACAAACAGTCATGGGTTGAAATGACCAATTTTTTTTAGGAATTATTATCAAGCGACTGGAGTACAGAAACTTGCCCAAGGCTCAATAATAGTACTAATAAACTTTGCATTTGATACACTGGATTAGTTAAGACAACAACAACAACTTGCATTTACACAGATGACTTCACATAGGGTAGAATCATAGAATTTTGCTGCACAAAAGGAGGCCATTTGGCCCATCTAGTCTGTGCCGGCTCTTTGAAACGAGCATCTCAATCCCACTGCCCAGCTCTCTCCCCATAACCTAACAGCCCTGTTCTCCCTAAATAAAGATCTAGTTCTCTTTTAAAAGCTGTTATCGAAACGCCCTCCACCACCTTTTCAGGCAATGCATTCCAGATTCCAACAACCCGCTGAGTGAAAACATTTCTCCTCAGCTCCCCTCTGCTTCATTTTGAAACTATTTTAAATCTGTGATCACGAGTCACAGATTCGCCCACCAGTGGAATAGTTTTTCCTTATTCACCCTGTCGAATCCCCTCATGACTTTATAAACCTCTATTAGGTCTCCTCTCAACCTTCTCTGTTCTAGAGAGAATAAACCTAGCCTATCTAGCCTTTCCTCATAACTGAAGTCCCTCAATCCTGGTGCCATTCTAGTAAACCTTCTTTGCACCCTTTCCAATTCCTTAATATCCTTTCTATAGTGTGGTGACCAGAATTGGACACAGTACTCCAGCTGAGGCCTAACCAAAGCTTTATAGAGGTTAGTCAGCATTTCCTGACTTTTGTACTCTATAACCCTATTTATAAAGCCTAGTATCCCATATGCCTTCTTAACGGCTTTGTCTACCTGTCCTGCCACCTTCAAAGAGTCACTAACACAAATCCCCAGGTCTCTCTGTTCCCTCACACCCCTTAAAATTGTACTATCTAGCCTATATTGACTCCCCTCATTTCTTCTCCCAAAATGTATCACCTCACACTTCTCTGCATTAAACTTCATCTGCCATGTGTCTGCCCACTTTACCATTTTATCTATATCTTCTGGTAGGTGGTTACTATCCTCCTCACTATTTACTATGCTCCCTAACTTAGTATAATCTGCAAACTTGGAAACTGTGCTCCCTACACCCAAGTCCAGATCATTGATATATATCCCCCAATCCCTACCCTCCCACTCTCCCCCCACTCCCCCACTCCACACCCTCCCACTCTCCCCCATTCCCCAACCTCCAACCCTCCCCCCACTCCCCACCCTCCCACTCTCCCCCCACTCCCCCATTCCCCACCCTCCCGCTCTAACCACACTCCCCCACTCCCCACCCTCCCACTCTCCCCCCACTTCCCAACCACTGCTGCACTCTCTGGCTCCGGCTCCTGCTTGTCCCTCCACTCCACCAACGGCAGCCGCACTCTCAGTCACTACATCCCCAACCTCTGTTACTATCTACCTCAAACCCTCAATCCCTCAATCCCTCCTTCAAATGCCCCCTAAAGACCTTCATTCTTCATAGTGTTTACGGTCACCTCCCCGTCCGTCGGTCCGCCCCTCCCTGCCTCCCTCCCTCCCTCCCCCTGGCTTGCGGTCACACTCCCCCACTGTCAAGCTCTGAGGTATTCAGGGACAAGATAGATCTTCACTTAGAAAGATATAGGCTAATAAAGGACGGCCAGCATGGATTTGTTAAAGGCAAATCTTGTCTTACAAATCTGATAGAATTTTTCGATGAGGTAACGGAATGGGTGGACGAGGGCAGCGCAGTTGATGTAGTTTACATGGATTTTCAAAAGGCATTTGACAAAGTGCCACATGAGAGGCTTATTAGGAAAGTAGAGGCCCACGGCATTAAAGGGACAGTGGCAGCGTGGATCCACAACTGGCTGCGAGACAGAAAGCAGAGAGTTGTGGTGAGCGGCTGTTTTTCAGACTGGAGGGAAGTGAGCAGTGGCGTCCCCCAGGGATCGGCTTTGGGACCATTGCTCTTTTTAATAGGGGGGTGTAGGGGTAGTGAGCAGGTTGGAAAGTTATGGACATTTCCAGGGAGAGAATGGATTTGCAAACAATCGAGGCATCTCAAAGAGCTTCCCATCATATATTGCATTGCAAAATGTTGTGACTGTGTGTTTTTGGGCGAAACGCAGCAGCCAATTGCGCCCAGCGACGTTCCCACAAACAGTGGTGGGTTGAGTTGTGATATACAGGATCAATGGGATTTTGAGCTCAGTCTTGGCTTCGAGATTTCCTCCCAATGTGACAGCTGTGTCTGTGTGTGTGTGTGTAGGTGTCAGGTACAAAAATGATTTTTTTTTTGCTTTAATTTTATTGTTCAGTCAAACCTCGAAACATCAGACAACACAGAGCCCAGAGAGAGGGTCAGAGAGAGTCAGTAGGAGAGAATGGTGGGGTGGGGGGATTAGTGGGGTGTTGGAGAGGGAGACAGAGGAGAATAGAGGGGATGGGAGAGGAAGAGAGAGGGTTGGGGGAGAGGGGGAGAGAGGACTGAGGGAGAGGGGGAGAGACTGGGGGAGAGGGGTGTTGGAGAGGGGTGTGCGAGATGTAGAGAGAAGGGTGGGGGACCCCTTGACAGAACAATGCATAACGTATCTTATCGTGAGGGATATTATGGAGACGGTGAGGGTGGGGGTGAGTTGTGGGAGGTGGGGAGTGGGTGGGTGTCACAATAGATCCTAAGGAACATTTCCCCTTTAATTCCCTTGTCTTCTTTGGATTCAGTCCATGTAAATCAGGGTAATTTGGTGACATCAACCCTTTTTAAGTGTTAAAAATGTCCTTAGCAACGGCAGATGATGGTACCACCCACTTGGCAACCAGTTTTGCTCAACTATTTTGAGTCTGAACGCCTGGGCGCGTGTCAGTCAGCTCCCACTCCGGATAAAGAAATACCTTAAAAGGGCAATGTCGTGAAACTCAGAGAGTAACAGCAGATAGGGACAATACCACAGTCCTGTTGGGCAATGGTTAGAGCGCTCACCCCGCCACTCCCCCCCATCCCACCCCCGCAAGCGAGAGACCTGGGTTCAATTCCCATCAATTCCCATTAAAGGCAAATCTTGCCTTACAAATCTGATAGAATTTTTTGATGAGGTAACGGAATGGGTGGATAATGGTAGCGCAGTTGATGTAGTTTACATGGACTTTCAAAAGGCATTTGACAAAGTGCCACATGAAAGACTTATTATGAAATTAAAGGCCCATGGCGTAAAAGGGACAGTGGCAGCGTGGATCCACAACTGGCTGCGAGACAGAAAGCAGAGAGTTGTAGTGAGCGGCTGTTTTTCAGATTGGAGGGAAGTGAGCAGTGGTGTGCCACAGGGATTGGTTTTGGGACCATTGCTGTTTGTAATCTACATCAATGATCTGGACTTGGGTGTACGGAGTACAGTTTCCAAGTTTGCAGATGACACTAAGTTAGGGAGAATAGTAAATAGTGAGGAGGATAGTAGCCATCTGCAAGAGGATATAGACAAATTGGTAAAGTGGGCAGACACATGGCAGATGAAGTTTAATGCAGAGAAGTGTGAGGTGATGCATTTTGGGAGAAGAAATGAAGGGAGGCAATATAGGCTAGATAGTACAATTATAAATGGTGTGAAGGAACAGAGAGACCTAGGGATTTGTGTTAGTGACTCGTTGAAGGTGGCAGGACAGGTAGACAAGGCTGTTAAGAAGGCATATGGAATACTAGGCTTTATAAATAGGGGTATAGAGTACAAAAGTCAGGAAGTGCTGACTAACCTCTATAAGACTTTGGTGAGGCCTCAGCTGGAATACTGTGTTCAATTCTGGTCACCACACTACAGAAAGGATGTGAAGGCATTGGAAAGGGTACAACGAAGATTTACTAGGATGGTGCCATGATTGAGGAACTTCAGCTATGAGGAGAGGCTAGATAGGCTAGTGTTATTCTCTCTGGAGCAGGGAGACCTAATAGAGGTTTACAAGATCATGAGGGGTTTCGACAGGGCAAATAGAGAAAAACTATTTCCACTCGTGGGTTTAAAATAGTTTCAAGGCGAAGTAGAGGGGAGCCGAGGAGAAATTTTTTCACTCAGGGAGTTGTTCGAATCTGGAATGCATTGCCTGAAAAGGTGGTGGAGGCTGATTCGATAACAACTTTTAAAAGGGAATTAGATCTTTATTTAGGGAGAACAGGTCTATTAGGCTATGGGGAGCGGGCAGGGCAGTGGGATTGAATCGCTCTTTTCAAAGAGCCGGCA